>KQ996491.1:357576-378661 GCA_001598015.1 Dorcoceras hygrometricum | reverse complement strand
GCCAGCGCGCGACATGAGATAGTCCATCGCGCGGCCAGCGCGCGATGGTGTCGCACGGGCCGTAGCGCGCGCGCGAAATGGTGGACGCCGCCGTGCAAGACGGCGGCCCGGCGACTTGCTTCTTCGATTTTCGTTTTCCGATTTGAAAATTAAGATGTTAGATACAATTATGGCAATATCGTATTGATCAGATCCAAAAACAATGGCTCTGATACCACTGTTGGGGATCCGGATCCGCACCCCGGCCAGGCAGCGGAAGAACAAAAATTAAATAGCCGGGAGACGATGAATACGAAAAATCAATAACAAGCTACGACATTAATAGGATGTTTAGGTGATTACCTTGCTGGCACTTGTGCCACCGTAGTTACAATAACGTCGGCTATTCTCGGTAGATTACGGTAGAAATCGCCAATCCGGTCCACGACCAAAAACGAGACTCCTTCGTCATCCTGCACTAGAAGGACTGACGAGAACACCATGAACGGATTCTCCTCGTCGAATTGGCCGGAAACGATTTTCCGGCGGCGGCGGCTTTTGGAGAGGAGGGAGGCGGCGGCTAATGCTTTAGGGTTAGGTTAAGTGTTGAGTCATTGTGTTAAGTGAAGCTTAGTCTAATTAAATAGACTTAGGTGTTGGACTTGGACCGGCCCAACGGGCCCGGGTCCAACGATGAACATTCAGTTCATCTCCACCACCGAGACTTCATCGTAACTCCGAGCGCCGATCAGATCGGACCGATCGATTCAGTTTCCAAAACTGAACGCCATGATCTGAAAAACCGTTTTTCAGAATCCCAGTGCAAAATGACCGTTTTGCCCCTCAACAGCGGGAAACCCCGGTTTGACCCTTGTTGACTTTCAGGAAGTCGCACTTCCCGAAATCCTCTTCTCGTGCTCAACACATTGAGCTGAGTATCCGTGCTGGAGTCTCGAATCTAGTACTTGTGTTACCCTCCGATTGCAGCCGGTGCAACCTCCATGTATTCACCTCACGTCCTGTAAGGGCCCAATAATATGACGCCGTTTACTATCACGTGTCAAGATTGACCCATTAATGTTGGACGGTCCCCTTAACGTCCCCAATAATATGAGCCAACGTTAAAGGGAGTTCCAACCGACTCGCAACAATTGTCAATGGTGTGGACAGCTTTCCGGCATACATGACCCCCTCAATAATATGAGCCGGTCCATGTATACGGGTAGCATCGACGTACACCCATTTTTGATGGAAGGTAGGGAAATTTAAACAATTTTAAATACCCTTTTGTTTATCGAATAAACATTTTATCTTGATATAAGTTTTAAATCAAATTTAAAACGAGGGATTTTATTTTTGAAAAATTTTGGTCTCATGCATATTTAAATCTAATTTAAAACATGCAGCATGCGGATTCAATTAAACTATATATCAACATATATAAAGTAACATTGGGATGATCGATCGCGAGAGCTATGTGGTCCGTGGTTGCCAGCCACAGACCTGGGTCCAATCCTAGGGGTAATGCAATATGCAATGCAATCCTATTACAAAGCTTTCCGGTTTTACAGATCTTCGGTCTTCAATATCTTGATCGTCATCGTCCACGGTCTTCGGATGTCCTCCCACTAAATTTAGTAATTTACATTTAAATTTACTATGACAAATAAGGGATACATTTATCAAGGGGTGGGAACGGGCCACAAACAGGCCCACTTTAAATGATAATCAATATATAAAAACCGAAATCATATAAAACGTATTGCATACACCTAACACATTGGGCACGGCTCTCGATCACCCCAATCATGCAATTAATCTAATTAACATGCATAATTTAAATAATCTAATTATTTATCTTAAAATCATATTCTAATTACGAAATCGCATTTTATAATAAAATCGTATTTTGACGATAAAACAAATTTTAATCAACAAAATCATATTTTATTACAAAGTCATATTTCATAATTAAAATAACATTTTACTAATTTTAATTGTCTCATATTGGGCTTAAAACAATTCTAGTCCCAAAAACTTAAAATTTCAAAATCGATCAAAATCGGGCCCGACATCGCATACCGGCCCGAAACTTCACGGGCTACCCGGGACAGGCCCGAACCAAACCCTAGAAGAAATCAGACCAGCCGTCATGACATCGCCGGAGACTCGCCGGAGCGGCCGGCCGGCCGGCGGTCGCCACACGAAAATCTCGTGCGCCGCTAGGGCGCACGCGGCCGCGACAAAGCGCGGCGCTCCATCGACATCATGCGCCAATCACGTGCGCAGCAGGCCGGTGACCTCTCGGCCGTAGCGCAACATCTTGCGCAACCAGTAGCAGCGGCATGGAGCAGTAGCGGCCGGCCTCCTTCGCGAAGCACAGCGGCCACCATGCACGATCTTCGCGCAACAAGGCGCGCGAGATCGGCGCTTGACGATCGTGCAGCTGCGCGCGAGGCGGCCCGCATGTCTCGGCCAGCGGTAGCGCAATTGCCCGGCCACCTCGCTCGTGTCGCGCGGCCAGCGCGCGACATGAGATAGTCCATCGCGCGGCCAGCGCGCGATGGTGTCGCACGGGCCGTAGCGCGCGCGCGAAATGGTGGACGCCGCCGTGCAAGACGGCGGCCCGGCGACTTGCTTCTTCGATTTTCGTTTTCCGATTTGAAAATTAAGATGTTAGATACAATTATGGCAATATCGTATTGATCAGATCCAAAAACAATGGCTCTGATACCACTGTTGGGGATCCGGATCCGCCCCCCGGCTAGGCAGCGGAAGAACAGAAATTAAATGGCCGGGAGACGATCAATACGAAAAATAACAATACAAATATCGTCATACATAGGGTGTTCAAAACACTACCTTGCTGGCACTTGTGCCTGGCTCCAACCGTAGTTACAATAACGTCGGCTCTTCTCGGTAGATTGCGATAGATATCGCCAATCCGGTCCACGACCAGAAACGAGACTCCTTCGTCAGCCTGCACTAGAAGGACTCGAGCGCCGATCAGATCGGACCGATCGATTCAGTTTCCAAAACTGAACGCCATGATCTGAAAAACCGTTTTTCAGAATCCCAGTGCAAAATGACCGTTTTGCCCCTCAACAGCGGGAAACCCCGGTTTGACCCTTGTTGACTTTCAGGAAGTCGCACTTCCCGAAATCCTCTTCTCGTGCTCAACACATTGAGCTGAGTATCCGTGCTGGAGTCTCGAATCTAGTACTTGTGTTACCCTCAATGGTTCAGGGATACAGTTAGCCGTGGGCCCACAACCATTGTGGCTCCGGAATCACAATTCCGGACCTGCCCAATGGATCACGGTAAGAGCGTCTAGCAACATCGCCCCATGATTCCCTAGGTATCACTGATAGTGCCTGCAAGAACCAGTTGGTCGTGGTTAGCGTACAGTACGGTCCTTTCAATCCATATATCCCGATCAGATCAACGACCATTGGTAAATCGAGAGTCGCTATAGATCCGATAGCTATGCATACATCTTGGAGATCGAATAGTGACATCGCGAGTGTAAGTAGGTAAACACATTTACCTAAAACACTTCTAGTACTCTGGCCAGAGATTTATACACTATTATCCCCTCAGATAGCATAGGATATCCACGCATGTTTGCGAGCGGTGAATCCTCGACAACGATGCATCGACTCCTACATGCATCGGGGTCTCACCCAATCCCGACGCCTTATGACCCCAAGTGAGTCGGCAAACGGGTCAAAGTGAGACGTCTATCATGTAGAGTCTCAATGACGTTTTGAGTCGTGAGGACTAATTAGTACAACCAAGACCTCGGACTTATCCACTCGAAAAATGGGAACCACTTGGAAAGTCCGAACGAGGGTAGTTCGATAGATCACCAGGTCACTATCTATCTGCATGCTCAGAACATCACAATGTTCCCTACCAATGAAACATGATACTTCACATCGCAGATACTAGTCTCGAACTCGGGAGGCCTTATCCTCATTTTGACGGCCCAATCGACTAGGAACACGTTCAGAATACACAGCGACTATTAGATGTGTTTCATGATAGCCGTCATACCCACTATCACATCTAACATACGCTTTAGTGCATTCTAGGTCTTTACTCAACGCAATTGTTAATCATTACACACATAATGAAAGTAAAGAACGCCATATAAAATAATGCGAATATCATATATAAAGACTGTTTCATACAAGAGTCTATAAACCCACACGCCACAAATTGGCTAGTTGGGCATCTACTCTAACATTTCGCTGCTGATTGCAACAGACCCAATAGATACGATAGATACAAGCGAGATGATAGAAGAACTGACGATCGATACAAGAAAGAAGAGCGATACAGACGTGATGAGGAAGATAATGAAAGAACTGTTGATAGGTCCAAGGACAAATCCAAGGACAAATTCAAAGAAAGATCAAACGACAGAATGATGAAGACCAGCAGCAACAAAAGATTCAGTCGCAAGCATGACCGCAAGGTGTTGGTGGCTGAGGAAAGCACCAAGAACTGGGCAAATAGTGATTCAGAATCTTCATCCAGTAGTTCATCTTCAAGTGACAGTGAACAGGAGGAAGTTCATTGTCTCATGGCTGACCAAACAGACGATGATGAGGTATTTGATTTTTCGAATGTTGAATTTACACGTGATGACCTTGTCACAGCACTAAATGACATGATCAAAGAGTACAGGAAGCTTTCTCACTCATTCGAGGAAGCTAAAGCTGAAAACATGAGTCTAAAGAGTAGTTCGATTGAATCAAATTCTGATGAGTTTGAGGATATTGACATTTTAAAGACTGAGTTGAGTAAGCTACAAGCTGAGATGAGATGCTGAAAGATGAGACTAGTGAGCTCAAAGCTGAAATCGAAGCATTGAATCAATTGGTGAGCGCCTGGAATCATTCTTCTCGAGTTCTTCACAAAATGAACGAGAATCAAAAACTAGCCAGTGATAAGACTGGTGTGGGATTCAACAGTAGTGAGTTCAGTGAAGGAGAGACAAGTACTCAATCACGATCAGCCTATGACAAGTTCAATAAAATGAGCTTTGTCAAAGCTGACATGATATATAACTGCCTTGAGTCGGTGAAATATGATGATCAGAACTCTCCAAAGCTGAGCGATAATGGAAAAGCTGGTATCGGCTTTTCAAAACCTGAGAGTTTCAAGCCTAACTGGCTAAAGAACAGACTGGACAAAGACAAAGCGAAAGCTGGTCAAAAACCGTTTGTTCCTAACCAGTCGTGGCGTAACTCGAAGAAGGTAAAAACCGGTTGGAAGAAGACTCAGCCAAGGAGAGATTCATATGGTCAAAATATGAAACCAAAACTCAAAAGATCTCACGGTAATTTTGCACAGACTTTTGTGGATCCAAGATCTGGAAAAACCGTAAGGATAATTCAAGTTTGGGTCCCGAAAGGGGTAATCCAATCTGGACCCAAGTAAAATTGGGTACCAAAAGCTGCTTGCTTGATTGCAGGATAACAGGTACAAAGCAGCAGCTGAAACAACATTGTGGTACCTGGATAGCGGCTGTGCAAAACACATGACAGGAAATAGAAAGCTATTAACAGACGTGATTCCACACAAAGGAGCTAAAATTGTGTTTGGCGACAACGCTTACGGTAATACTGTGGGTAAGGGTAAGCTTATCCACGGTAACATTTCAATTGCTGATGTACTTGTTGTTGATAATCTTAAATATAATCTGATTAGCATTAGTCAACTGTGTGACAAAGGTTACACAGTCAATTTTCAACAACACACATGCACGGTTCAGAGTCCTAGTGGTCTGACTGTGTTGGTAGGAAAACGTTCGGGGAATACCTACATTATCGACTGGTCAGATCAGCCGGAACCTGAACAATTGTGCCTCGCAGTTGTCTCTTCCAAGAGCTGGGTATGGCACCATAGAATGAATCATTTGCATTTCAAAACAATTGCTAAATTTAGTCAACATGATTTGGTTTCTGGTCTGCCAAAAATCAGTTTTTCAAAGGACAAGATTTTGTTGGCGAACCACGGTGGATCCGGATCACGCCTCCCGGCGAGGCAGCGGAAGAACAAAAATTTGCCGGGAGACGATCAATACAGTTTCAAATAAACAATCAATCTATGACATTCATAGGGTGTTTAGATTGCTACCTTGCTGGCAACTCGTGCCTGGCTACGACCAGTTTCTCGAGGAAACCGGCACTTCACGATAGGCGGCGGTAGATAACGTCAATCCGGTCCACGACCAGATGTGAGACTCCTTCGTCAGCCTGCATTAGAAGGCCTGACGAGATCGGCGTGGACGGATTCTCCTCGTCAAGATTGGCCGGAACAAATTCCGGCGGCACGTGGCGGCGGCGGCGGCGGCGACGACGGCCTTTTGGAGGAGGGAAGGGGCGGCGGCTACAAGAGCTTAGGGTTAGGGTTTTGTTGTTGTGTTATGTTATAATGAAGCTTAAGTCTAATTAAATAGACTTGGTGATGGATTTGGATCCGGCCCAACGGGCCCAGGTCCAACGGATGAACATTCGGTTCATCCCCATCACCGAGACTTCATCGTAACTCCGATCGCCGATCAGATCGGAGCGATCGACTCAGTTTCCAAAACTGAACAATATGATCTGAAAAACCATTTTTCAGAACCCCAGTGTAAAATGACCGTTTTGCCCCTCAACAGCAGGAAATCACGATTTGACCCCTGTTGACTTTTAGGAAGTCGCACTCCATAAAATTCTCTTCTCATGCTCAACACATTGAGCTGAGTATCCGTGCGGGAATCTCGAATCCAGTACTTGTGTGAACCTCAATGGTTCAGGGATACAGCTAGCCGTGGGCACATAACCATTGTGGCTCCGGAATCACAATTCCGGACTTGCCCAACGGATCATGGTAAGAGCGTCTAGCAACATCGCCCCATGATCCCCTAGGTATCACTGATAGTGCCTGCAAGAACCAGTTGGTCGTGGTTAGCGTACAGTACGGTCCTTTCAATCCATATATCCCGATCAGATCAACGACCATTGGTAAATCGAGAGTCGTTAAAGATCCGATAGCTATGCATACATTTTGGAGATCGAATAGTGACATCACGAGTGTAACTAGGTAAACCCATTTACCTAAAACACTTCTAGTACTCTGGCCAGAGATTTATACACTATTATCCCCTCAGATAGCATAGGATATCCACGCATGTCTGCGAGCGGTGAATCCTCGACAACGATGCTTCGACTCCTACATGCATCGGGGTCTCACCCAATCCCGCCGCCTAATGACCCCAAGTGAGTCGGAAAACGAGTCAAAGTGAGACGCCTATCATGTAGAGTCTCAATGACGTTTCGAGTCGTGAGGACTAATCAGTACAACCAAGACCTCGGACTTATCCACTCGACAAATGGTAACCACTTGGAAAGTCCGAACGAGGGTAGTTCGATAGATCACCAGGTCACTATCTATCTGCATGCTCAGAACATCACAATGTTCCCTACCAATGAAACATGGTACTTCGCATCGCAGATACTAGTCATTTTGACGGCCCAATCGACTAGGAACATGTTCAGAATACACAGTGACTATTATATGTGTTTCATGATAGTCGTCATACCCACTATCACATCTAACATACACTTTAGTGCATTCTAGGTCTTTACTCAACGCAATTGTTAATCATCATACAACACAATGAAAGTAAAGAATGCCATATAAATAAATGCGAATATCATATCATACACTTTAGTGCATTCTAGGTCTTTACTCAACGCAATTGTTAATCATCATACAACACAATGAAAGTAAAGAATGCCATATAAATAAATGCGAATATCATATATAAAGATTGTTTCATACAAGAGTCTATAAACCCACACGCCACAAGTTGGCTAGTTGGGCATCTACTCTAACAATCTCCCACTTTCCCTAAAGCCAACTACTCATCAGACGCAGATCACATCTAACATACACTTTAGTGCATTCTAGGTCTTTACTCAACGCAATTGTTAATCATCATACAACACAATGAAAGTAAAGAATGCCATATAAATAAATGCGAATATCATATATAAAGATTGTTTCATACAAGAGTCTATAAACCCACACGCCACAAGTTGGCTAGTTGGGCATCTACTCTAACAATCTCCCACTTTCCCTAAAGCCAACTACTCATCAGACGCAGTCCCATTGTTTCGCTATATTTTTCAAACAACGGTCCAGGCAAGGGCTTCGTAAGTGGATCAGCAACGTTGTCCGCAGAGGCGACTCTCTCAACTGCTATGTCACCTCTAGCCACAATATCCCGGATTATGTGGTATTTTCTCAGTATGTGTTTGGATCTTTGGTGAGACCTAGGCTCCTTTGCTTGCGCAACGGCACCCGTGTTGTCGCAGTACACCGGGACTGGACCAACTCCATTAGGAATGACGCCCAACTCTTGGACGAAATTCCTTATCCAAACGGCCTCCTTAGCAGCCGCTGATGCTGCGATGTACTCAGCCTCAGTGGTTGAATCCGCGATGGTGTCTTTCTTGGAACTCTTCCAAGAGACAACACCACCATTGAGCATGAATACAAATCCAGAGGTTGATTTTGAATCATCCACGTCACACTGGAAGCTAGAATCAGTGTAGCCTTCCAGTTTCAGTTCACCACCCCCATAGACCATGAACATATTCTTAGTCCTTCGCAAGTACTTAAGAATATCCTTCACAGCCTTCCAATGCAATTGACTGGGGTTGGCCTGGTAGTGGCTCGTGACACTCAGAGCATATGCGACATCCGGTCTAGTCGAGATCATGCCATACATAATACTACCTATTGCCGAGGCATATGGAACACGTGTCATACTCTCTATCTCCTCATCAGTCTTCGGACACATAGACTTAGATAGTGTGACCCCGTGGCACATAGGTAGGTGTCCTCTCTTGGACTCTTCCATAGAGAACCTCTTAAGTATGGTATCTATGTAGGTAGCTTGGGTGAGTTCGAGCATCCGTTTCGATCTATCCCTATAGATCTGTATTCCAAGAATATAGGATGCTTCACCCATGTCCTTCATCGAAAATCTACTATACAACCATACTTTAGTTGACTCCAGCATTCCTACATCATTCCCAATGAGTAGAATGTCATCAACATAAAGTACGAGGAATGTCACAGCGCTTTTAACTACCTTCTTGTATACACATGGCTCCTCAGGATTCTTGATGAAACCAAATTCCTTAATTGTTTCATCGAATCTCAGGTTCCAACTTCGCGATGCTTGTTTGAGACCGTAGATCGATCTCTGAAGCTTGCATACCTTATGCTCGCTTCCAACAGATGTGAAACCCTCAAGCTGCGTCATATAGATCTCTTCCTTAATGTTTCCATTAAGGAACGCAGTTTTCACATCCATTTGCCATATCTCATAGTCGTACCATGCGGCTATGGCTAACAAGATTCTAATTGACTTGAACATTGCGACTGGCGAGAAGGTTTCATCATAGTCAACACCTTGCCTCTGAGTGTAACCTTTCGCGACCAGTCGTTGATTTTCTACTTCAGCCTTGAATTCTTTGAACCTTTCAAAGGATTCAGACTTGTGCTTCATTAAGTACAAGTACCCATACCTAGAGTAATCGTCGGTGAAGGTGATGAAGTATGTGTGACCGTATTTAGTACCAATACTAAACCGGCCCGCACACATCAGTATGGATCAATCCAATAGGCCTTGAGCACGCTCTACCCTTGCCCTTGAATGGTTGCTTAGTCATCTTTACCCTTAAGACAAGACTCACAAGTCGGTAGGGAGTTAATGCTGACAGATCAAACAAGTCACCCTAACTAACTTGTTCATCCTACTTAGAGAAATATGACCTAGCCTAGCGTGCCAAAGTTGTGCTGGGTTCAAGTTATCGTGTTTCCGTTTAATCGTTGTTGTATGTGGTTCGACATCGCGAGTTGGAACGTCTTTTAATTTTAAGGTATATAAATCGTTTTCGCGTTCCCCAATTCCAATTAAACATTCATTCTTGTAAATATTGCAAATCGAATTAGCAAACATACAAGAATATCCATCACTATCAAGCATAGAAAAAGAAATAATGTTCTTTATTAATTCGGGAACAAATAAAACGTTTCTCAGCAACAAATTAAAATCAGAAGACAGAAATAAATAAACATCTCCTATAGCTATAGCAGCAACCCTTGCTCCATTGCCAAGCCTCAAGTGGGTCTCACCCTCTCTAAGACGTCGGTTTCTTGTCATCACCTGCAAATCATTGCAGATATGAGATCCACATCCGGTATCAAGTACCCAGGAAGTCGAACTAAGAGACATATTTATTTCAATGTAGAACATACCTTTCGCAGTTCGCAACTTCTTGAGGTACTCCTTGCAGTTCCTCCTCCAATGCCCAGCCTTCTGGCAGTGGTGGCAAACATCCTCAGACTTGTTTGTTTTTAAGCCTTTGCCTTTGGCTTCTTGGCGGACTTTTCCTCCTTCGCAGGAGCAGAACGCTTCTTGCTCTTGCGTCTTGGCCCCTTCTTCGAAGAGGAAGAAGAGCCCATGAGGAGGACGGGTTTGTCCTTCTTTATGGTCCCTTCAAACACTACAAGCATGTTAACCACCTCTTCAAGGGTGGCTGCCAGCTTGTTCATGTTGAAGTTAACCACAAAGGGGTCAAATGCAGCGGGCAGCGAGAGGAGAAGTACATCCACCGACAGCTCGTGTGGAAGCGCGATATCAAGGCCCGACAGCTTTTCAACGAGCCCAATCATACGAACCCCATGCTCGTGGACCGAAGTCCCATCGCGCATGCGGCTTGTCATAAGCTATTTGACAGCCGTGAACCTCTCATATCGAGAGTTCTCCCCGTACAGCTCTTTGAGATGAAAAAGTATGTCAGCAGCATACTTCGTCTTCTCAAAACGTCGTTGCATTTCATTGGACATCGATGCCATCACATAGCATCGAGCTTTAACCTCGTCGTCCCACCATTGTTTAAGCGTTATCAGCTCCTCAGGGCTGATATCGGCAGGGGTCTCCTCCGGAGGGCACTTCTCTATCGTATAGAGGAGCTTCTCCGAAGCCAATACAAGATTGAGATTGCGGAGCCAGTCTTGGTAGTTCAGACCGGTGAACCTGTTGCTATCCAGTATAGCAGCGAGCGGGTTTTTCATCGAACGCCATCATGAATGTTTCGCGCGACACAAGGCCGCGCGGCCGCGACAAGCGCGACGCAACCATGCGCACGTTGCGCGTCCAGCAGCGCGCATCCACGAGAGTTCATCGGACGGTCACGCAGCAACCAGCGCCCATAGAACGGCAGCAGGCCGCATGCGACGCCGCGCATCGTCGCGCCAATCCAAGGTGCACGTCCGCGCGCCGCAACTCGACCACCGCGCAAACGTGTGCGCGATGCCAGCGACTCTTGGCCGGCCACCATGTGCGGCCAGCGCGCATGGTCCCTCCTGGTTGCGCAACGAGACAGCGCCCGACGAAGCGCCAGCCATGCGCGGCCAGCACGCACGTATCGCGCGCGTCTATGCGCGCGGTGGGGCGCCGCTATGCGCGGCGGCGCCGCGGCGGTTCCAGCCTGAAATTTGTTTTCGATTCTGAAAAATTGAAACATTAGATACAATATGGCAATACTGTATTGATCAGATCCGAAAACCTGGGCTCTGATACCACTGTTGGCGAACCACGGCGGATCCGGATCACGCCTCCCGGCGAGGCAGCGGAAGAACAAAAATTTACCGGGAGACGATCAATACAGTTTCAAATAAACAATCAATCTATGACATTCATAGGGTGTTTAGATTGCTACCTTGCTGGCAACTCGTGCCTGGCTCCGACCAGTTTCTCGAGGAAACCGGCACTTCACGGTAGGCGGCGGTAGATAACGTCAATCCAGTCCATGACCGGATACGAGACTCCTTCGTCAGCCTGCACTAGAAGGCCTGACAAGATCGGCGCGGATGGATTCTCCTCGTCAAGTTAGCCGGAACAAATTCCGGCGACTCGAAGCGGCGGCGGTAGGCGGCGGCGGCTTGTTTAGAGAGGAGGGGGGCGGCGCACACTTGCTCTAGGTTTAGGGTTTGTATCAGGTGTTAGTGTTATGAGTTAATTAGTCTAATTCTATATTAAATAGAATTGGTGATGGATTTGGATCCGGCCCAACGGGCCTGGGTCCAACGGATGAACATTCAGTTCATCTCCATCACCGAGACTTCATCGTAACTCCGATCTCCGATCAGATCGGACGGATCGACTCAGTTTCCAAAACTGAATACTATGATCTGAAAAACCAACACTATTATCCCCTCAGATAGCATAGGATATCCACGCATGTCTGCGAGCGGTGAATCCTCGACAACGATGCATCGACTCCTACATGCATTGGGGTCTCACCCAATCCCGACGCCTGGTGACCCCAAGTGAGTCGGCAAACGGGTCAAAGTGAGACGCCTATCATGTAGAGTCTCAATGACGTTTCGAGTCGTGAGGACTAATCAGTACAACCAAGACCTCGGACTTTCCACTCGACAAATGGTAACCACTTGGAAAGTCCGAAGGAGGGTAGTTCGATAGATCACCAGGTCACTATCTATCTGCATGCTCAGAACTTCACAATGTTCCCTACCAATGAAACATGGTACTTCGCATCGCAGATACTAGTCATTTTGACGGCCCAATCGACTAGGAACATGTTCAGAATACACAGTGACTATTAGATGTGTTTCATGATAGTCGTCATACCCACTATCACATCTAACATACACTTTAGTGCATTCTAGGTCTTTACTCAACGCAATTGTTAATCATCATACAACACAATTAAAGTAAAGAATGTCATCTAAATAAATGCTAATATCATATATAAATATTGTTTCATACAAGAGTCTATAAACCCACACGCCACAAGTTGGCTAGTTGGGCATCTACTCTAACAGATTTGTGCAGCTTGTCAGCTGGGAAAACAAATAAAATCCACTTTCAAAAACAAAGGCGGAAAACATTCCACCGTTGCCTTGAGCTCTTGCATATGGATCTCTTTGGTCCTATTTCAGTCGCGAGCTTAGGTGGAATGTCATACACCCTTGCAGTTGTTGATGATTTTTCAAAATATACTTGGGTGTTATTTTTTAAAGCAAAATCTGAAACCGCCGACCAGCTGATAAAACTTTTAAAACGTTTGCAAAATGACAAGTCTTGTTCAGTCAATTGGATAAGAAGTGATCGCGGTACTGAATTTCTAAATTTTAAATTAACTTCGTATATGGAGGACTTGGGAATAAAGCATGAGCTATCAGCAGCAAGAACTCCTCAGCAAAACGGGTTAGCTGAAAGGAGAAACCGCACTCTTAAAGAGGCTGCTAGAGCTATGATTGCATATTCCGGCATTTCTCAAAAATTCTGGGCAGAAGCAGTTAACACGGCGTGTTATACTCAAAACAGATAAATGATTAATAGGATGCACGATAAAAACCCCCTATGAGATCTGGAATAGCAAGAAACCTGACATTTCATATTTCAGGGTGTTTGGATGCAAGTGTTTCATTCATAATAATGGCAAGAAGCATCTAACAGCTTTTGAACCTAAATCTGATGCAGGTATCTTTTTAGGATATTCAGCAGTAAGCAAAGCATTTCGAGTGTTCAACAATCGAAGCTTAACGATTGAAGAATCAGCACACGTCGTGTTTGATGAAACCAGCTTCAAGTCAAATTCAGCTGCAAGCTTACACGATTTGTGTTCACGTCTGGAATCAACAAGTCTTGAAGAATCAGATGATGACGTGGCACAAAGAGAATCAGCTGAGGGGGAACAACCAGCAGTGGTCACAATGCACAACAACGTTCAACAAGATCCAGCAGGTAATCCTGTTATCATTGAGTTAACTAACATGTATCAGCCGCAGGATCGAACTACAAGTGCACCAACTGCTGGAGGAGAAGCGTCGAAGAATCCAGGTTATATACAATCAGACGACACTCAACCATCGACTGGCCAACCAGCAGCAAGCAATTCCCAAATATCATCAAGTTCACCTGTTGGACAACCAGTCGCAAGAAATTATCAATTGGTATCTCCTGCTGATCAATCAGTCGCAAGCGATATTCAACAAGCATCAAGGCCACCTGCTGGTCAATCAGCCGCTAGCACATCAAGACCACCTGCTGGTCAATCAGCCGCTAGCACCTCTTATCAGCTGGAAGCAGTCGTAGACACAAACAATGGACAACATCAATTCACGACTGCTGAACCAGTCGTTGCAATTTATCCTGCAACACAGGGGGAACAACAAAGAACAAATCCCATTGGACTTGATCTTCGGTGGAATAGAAATCATCCCCTGAGCAAGTCATAGGTAATTTTGAATCCCCTGTTCGCACTAGAGGCCAGCTATCTCACGATCTTTTTGATTCTGCATTCATCTCACATATAGAACCTGCTGATCAATCAGTCGCAAGCGATATTCAACAAGCATCAAGGCCACCTGCTGGTCAATCAGCCGCTAGCACATCAAGACCACCTGCTGGTCAATCAGCCGCTAGCACCTCTTATCAGCTGGAAGCAGTCGTAGACACAAACAATGGACAACATCAATTCACGACTGCTGAACCAGTCGTTGCAATTTATCCTGCAACACAGGGGGAACAACAAAGAACAAATCCCATTGGACTTGATCTTCGGTGGAATAGAAATCATCCCCTGAGCAAGTCATAGGTAATTTTGAATCCCCTGTTCGCACTAGAGGCCAGCTATCTCACGATCTTTTTGATTCTGCATTCATCTCACATATAGAACCAAAACAAATAGATGAAGCTTTAGCAGACCCAAGCTGGATAGAAGCTATGCAGGAAGAATTAAACCACTTTAAGCATAATAATGTTTGGCAACTTGTACCTAGACCTAAAAATCATTCAGTCATAGGTACACGTTGGGTCTTTAGAAATAAACTGAATGAAGATGACATAGTCACTAGAAATAAGGCTAGACTGGTAGCGCAAGGCTTTAGGCAGATGGAAGGGATAGATTTTGATGAGACATTTGCACCAGTAGCTATATTAGAAACCATTAGAATGTTCCTTGCATATGCTGCATATAAAGACTTTAAAGTCTTTCAGATGGATGTCAAGAGTGCTTTTCTGAATGGCGTCTTGACAGAGGAAGTGTACGTTGCACAACCTCATGGCTTCGTTGATCATACAAATCCAGAGTTTGTTTACAAACTTGACAAGGCTCTATATGGGTTGAAGCAAGCACCCAGAGCCTGGTATGACACACTCACTAAGTTCCTGCTTGAGCATCAATTCACAATAGGCACAGTAGATAAGACGTTGTTTAAATTTGCTAAGGATAATCACGTCTTGCTTGTTCAAATATATGTTGATGACATTATTTTTGGGTCAACTAACACCAAACCGTGCAAGAAGTTTTCTAAATTGATGCAGGACAAGTTTGAGATGAGTATGATGGGGGAGCTGACATTCTTCCTAGGCTTAAAAGTTCACCAGCTGGAAAATGGAATTTTCATTAACCAGGCGAAATACACAAAAGAATTGCTGAAGAAATTTGGAATGGAAAACAGTTCAGCAGCAGCTACCCCGATGAGTTAAACAATCAAACTCGATAAAGACGAAGCTGGATCTGCCATTGAGGTATCTCTTTATCGTGGTATAATAGGCTCTTTGCTTTATTTGACTTCTAACAGACCAGACATCATGTTTGTTGTCTGTATGTGTGCTAGATTTCAAGCAGAGCCAAATCAATCGCATTACATTGCTGTAAAGAGAATATTGAAATATTTGAAGGGTACTCCTAACGTGGGTCTTTGGTATCCCAAAGACTCCGGCTTTCAACTAATCGGGTACAGTGATGCAGATTACGCAGGTTGCAGGATTGATCGCAAGAGCACAAGTGGAACATGTCAATTTTTAGGGGATCGACTGATCTCTTGGTTTAGTAAGAAGCAGATGTCAATTGCCACGTCAACTGCTGAG
Source organism: Dorcoceras hygrometricum (assembly GCA_001598015.1). Lineage (NCBI taxonomy): Eukaryota > Viridiplantae > Streptophyta > Magnoliopsida > Lamiales > Gesneriaceae > Dorcoceras > Dorcoceras hygrometricum. The sequence goes on along the minus strand of KQ996491.1, from coordinate 362,706 downwards.
GCGGAATATCTTGCTGCTGGCAGTTGTTGCGCACAAATCCTCCGGATTCAACATTAATTGAAGGATTATGGCATTGATGCATCTGAAGCTCCTATTCTCTGTGACAACACAAGTGCAATTGCAATCACCCAGAACCCTGTACTGCACTCGAGGACCAAACACATCGACATCAGGCATCACTTCATCAGAGACCATGTGCTAAAGAAGGACGTTCGGCTGGAGTATGTGTCAGAATTCAATTCATCTTTTCTTATATCTTATTTGATTAAAATTTTGGAAAATATTTTACACCGTACGATCAAAGTTGTATTTTTTTCATTCAAATCATTTTCAACAGTGTACGCGCTAACGGATGGTTGACACGTGTCTTACCATGCAAACCGTAACCTCAATATTTTCTCTCTCCAAAACTTTTAGCATTCTTTACTATATTTACGGCTTTTCCTATTCATCGTCTCCTTACATTGCAAAATTTCTTCGACGCATATTTGCACTCTCTGTGTGTTCTCCTTTCAAACATGTTTCAGGCACAGGAAAATCATAATATTCTTCATGCCCAATTAAGTGAGCTTGTAAATTATATTAATCGGGGCGGTGCTGACAAAAAGGGGGAAAATAGCAGCCGAGGACCTCAACAGCCTTCGGATGTTCAAATCAGAGATAGTGCTGTGAGTGGTAGTGCTGGTAGAACACCAACGTTTGCGCAAAGGGTTGAAATTTCTCAGAGACGAATTGTAGAGACTGTGCTGGATGCTGATCGAAAACGCTGAATCTCTTGAAAGACAAGCAGCAGCAGAACGAGATAGAGAACGAAGGAGAAGGGAAGTGAGATTGTTGAAAAGAAGAAGATCTTAGGATCGTGTGCAGTTTATTTTTGCATATATTTTTGTCTCGGCTGCTGAAGTTTTGTCATCACCAAAAAGGGGGAAATTGGTAGGATCAAATTTATTAGTTTTGGTGATAACAAAAATAAGACAAGTTGCTTTTGGATAATCATTTGTCGCATCTAACAGGAGAACATTTATCAATCGACAAGTGATATTTCAGCAATTGGAGTATTCGTTGGAAATCAGCAGATGGTATGCAATCAGTGGTTGGGTTGTTCTCGAAGATATTCAGCAGATACATTCTTGAAGAGAAATCAGCAGGTGTTTTTATTTCGATCGCAGGTACATATTTGAGTTTTAACGTGTTTTGCTAAGGAGTACTAAACGACAGCGTTCAAGTAAGTTGGAACGACGTCGTTGGAATGCACAGTTATTTATCAGCAGTTGAAAAGAATTCTTGATGAGAATCAACAGTTGCTTAGTATATTTCGTTGGAGAATGCGAAACGACAGCGTTTGTTTAAGTTGAAACGACAGCGTATTGATTGGCTTAGACAATTCAGCAGAAGCATTGTTTATAGAAATCAGCAGAAGCATTCCTTAGAGAATTCAGCAGAAGCATTCTTTAGAGAAATCAGCAGAAGCATTCTTTAGAGGAATCAGCAGAAGCATTCTTTAGAGAAATCAGCAGAAGCATTTAATCACCCAGAACCCTGTACTGCACTCGAGGACCAAACACATCGACATCAGGCATCACTTCATCAGAGACCATGTGCTAAAGAAGGACGTTCGGCTGGAGTATGTGTCAACTGAGCAGCATGTAGCTGATATCTTCACAAAACCTCTGCCGAACGCTAAGTTTTCTTATTTTAGAAACATTTTAGGTCTTCTTGAATTGCCTTGATTGTTTGTGTACTAACGCATATTGCAGGGTGATTAGCCATCGCTTAATCAGCAGTAGGTCTGTTGTTCAGGGGGAACGACTAGCCTATCGGCTGATGTAAGTCCCTTGCGTTGGGAGTTTATTGGTCGTAGGGGGAACCAGGAGCTGATTTAATAAGCGTGACGTCAGTAGAACATTTTGCGACTGGACATACTTAGCTGTTGCATGTATACTGCTGATGCTTATATGTGACCAGCTCCTGCCACCCTCAACGAAATAGTAATCCAGCAGTAATGTTTTTACATCTACTGCACCAGCTGTGACTTTATAACATTGGTGCGAATTCATCTTTTCTTATATCTTATTTGATTAAAATTTTGGAAAATATTTTACACCGTACGATCAAAGTTGTTTGAAATTTTTTTCAAATAATTTTCAACAGTGTACGCGCTAACGGATGGTTGACACGTGTCTTACCATGCAAACAGTCACATCAATATTTTCTCTTTCCCAATTAAGCGAGCTTGGAAATTATATTAATCGGGGCGGTGCTGACAAAAAGGGGGAAAGTAGCAGCCGAGGACCTCAACAGCCTTCGGATGTTCAAATCAGAGATAGTGCTGTGAGTGGTAGTGCTGGTAGAACACCAACGTTTGCGCAAAGGGTTGAAATTTCTCAGAGACGAATTGTAGAGACTGTGCTGGATGCTGATCGAAACGCTGAATCTCTTGAAAGACAAGCAGCAGCAGAACGAGATAGAGATACTTTCTTGAAGAGATAGTCAGCAGATACATTCCTTGCGAGCAATCAGCAGTTGTTCTTGTTTCGATCACAGGTACATATTTGAGTTTTAACGTGTTTTGCTAAGGAGTACTAAACGACAGCGTTCAAGTAAGTTGGAACGACGTCGTTGGAATGCACAGTTATTTATCAGCAGTTGAAAAGAATTCTTGATGAGAATCAACAGTTGCTTAGTATATTTCGTTGGAGAATGCGAAACGACAGCGTTTGTTTAAGTTGAAACGACAGCGTATTGATTGGCTTAGACAATTCAGCAGAAGCATTGTTTATAGAAATCAGCAGAAGCATTCCTTAGAGAATTCAGCAGAAGCATTCTTTAGAGAAATCAGCAGAAGCATTCTTTAGAGGAATCAGCAGAAGCATTCTTTAGAGAAATCAGCAGAAGCATTCCTTAGAGAATTCAGCAGAAGCATTCTTTAGAGAAATGAGCAGAAGCATTCTTTAGAGGAATCAGCAGAAGCATTCTTTAGAGAAATCAACAGAAGCATTATTTCAGCAGATATTTTCTTTAAGAGAAGAATCAGCAGGGAGCTACAGTAGAACCAGTCAATGGATGATCCAGACGCAAGAGATGAAGCGATGTCGTACAGGAAGAAGTATCCAGTCGCAAGCTTTGTTCACCAGCAGATGATACTTGGAGTTAGAGATAGCAAAACGATGTCGTTTGAATAAGTTGATACGACAGCGTTTTGCCTTCGTGCTAAGATTCAGCAGATGGTTTTGCGCTAAGAACCAGCAGGTACAACTCTCAAGAGAAACCAGCAGGTAGCTTGTACATCCAGACGTAATCAACAGTACATCCAGACGAGAACAGTAGACCATCCGTTGATGTGCATCCAGTCGCAAGATGATGTACCAGTCGCAAGCACTTCAAGATCAACGTCTGGACAACCAGTCGCAGCACAATGAAAAGAAAAACCAGATGCGAAGTTGTTGCAAAGGGAAAAGAGATTATATCAGTCGACTGGATTGCAATGGAGCGAAAACCAGACGCAAGATATCCAGTCGCAGTATTTGACGTTTCAGCAGTAGCGAAAAAATTCAACGCATTCAACGCTCAAGATGGAAACAAGCAATGGCTGAAATAGAGTCATGAAATTGCCTCAAATCAAGGGAACATGATTTGTACTATTCTGGGAAATAGTACAATTTACAGAGGAGTGTTTGCACAAAATGGAAAGAAGACAAATTGCTCTGTCAATGAGCAATTTACCTTGTAGTGGAGCAGGATTTACGGTGTACAATTTTGGCAGCAATTCAAACGGGATTTATTTTCCTTGGAGAATTTTGTGACCTTTGCAATCGAAGCCTATATATATCAGCAGCAGAGTTGAAGAAAACATCTTTCGCCATTAATCTATTGCGGTCACGCTGTCAAACTTTCTCTAGAGCTTACGCTCTGTTGAAATCACTCAAAAAGCTCACAAGAATCGAAGAACATTCAAGTGTTGATTTTCATAGATAAATCCTTCGAGTCCATTCTCTGGTTCATCCTGTTGAATCATCGAGTTTCTTTGTTTTAGAAACCAGAGAATTTTACAGTACTCATATCTTGTATTCATTGTCATATCCTTTGAGTCTGTAACGAACTGTCTTTGTTAAGATGTTCGAAAAACAAACAAGTGTTGTAAAAAACCAGCAGTTGCATCTGCGTGGAGTGTTGTGAAGTACTAGGAGTTCTCATAGCTGCTGGCTTTGGGATCGGGTGTTTGTATAAGGCCTACTTGCATCAAATCTTCTAGTGATACCTTCCGAGGAGGAAGAAGGGGAGACGTAGGATATTGAAGTCCGAACTTCCAGAAACAAATCCCTGACTCAATCTTTTACATACAACATTTATTTATTATTGATTGTCATTCACTGTTCACAAACCAATCGGCCTTTTTCCGCACAAATATTGTTGTCTGAGAAGTTTTCATAAAACTGAGATCCAAAACATTTTAAAAGAGTTTTGAAATAGAAAAATCGAAGGAGTTCATTCAACCCCCCCTTCTGAACTCCTATTCACTTAGTGATCCTATTTCTGGGACCATCAATATGAGTTGACTCAAACTCATTCAACAGGTAAAAACCTCTAACATATCAAGTACAGATCCCCAATACAAGATAACACGGGGCATCCCCCGGCTCAATACATATCATAAATATAACTGGGACTCAAGGACGCGGGGATCTACCAGCTGAACCTCCACTCTGTCCAGATTGGTTGCCTGTATTTCCTGCAAATGGGCAACACAGACCCAAACAAAACAAAAGCAGGAAACAAGTACGAGGTCAAGCCTCAGTACGAAGAGCTATCAAACAGCTACGCATGCAACATGCTAACAATCAATGCTATGAAATGCATGTCGCTGTCAAAGGAAATCGGTCAACTAGGCCAGTCTATCAACCGGCAAAACATATCAAGTCGCCTCAATACCACGGTCTATCAACCGGGAAATCATCGGTCCGTGATCATCGGGGCCCGTCAGCCCATGACAGCTCGGTGGTAGACACTCATATCCAATAGTCACCACTCCGATGATAGCGTTGGACTGGTGCACAACACATCTGTTGATCATCTCCAACGTGGCTTGGGTCATCAATCAAATCTGTCAAGGCCCAATATGTATGCATGTAT
>KQ996491.1:319427-344480 GCA_001598015.1 Dorcoceras hygrometricum | reverse complement strand
GAAACGGTGAGAGAATGTGGATGTGACGTTTCGTATGATGACAACACGTGTCAATCATCCGTTGGCGCGATTATAATTTGAAAGGATTTTGACAATATTGCGAAATGATTTTGAAAATATTTTAAAAAGATTTGGAATTTTAACCGCGAGGGTGAAAAAGTAAAACAAGCGCCAAACATATAACACGTCACAACCTTAGGAATCTGTTTTGATGTACCAGCAGGGGTATTACGGGATCTGATCATGGATAAGCATCAACTGTGTATACATGACATCTGAGTGTATCCGGATTTCACATATTCAGCTGACTCAGCACTTATTAATTCAGATCTCTCGTTCCTCCTAAAGCTGAGACTCTCCCAAGTCTGAAATTTTACCAAATCTGAATTCAACGATGTTCCCCCTGAACAGTAGACTCAGATCCGATAAAAACAGAAGCTGTACAACCTGCAATTTTGTTAGCACACAGACAAATCAAGGCAATTCTAAGAGACCCAAAATGTTCCTAAAATAAGAAAACTTAGTGTGACGCCCGAACCCACGGGGTCACGAGTTTGGGGTGAATAAAAATTTTCGAATAAAAGAAGGGCTAAAAGATAATTCGCTATAGGCTGTATCTCCTATAACTTGAAAGTAAACTCGAAACACAAACCAGACACAGACAATTTACACTACTGTGGCGCCAACTGCTGGAAACAATGATTACGGAAAACAAGTCTTATATATATTGCAATTGCGGTTACAACGTTTGTCATTCTATACGAACATACAATTGTTGAAATTGATCTAATACAGATCCTACAAAAGATAAAACAACATTATCCTAGACACGGATTACGTTGGCCCCTTGATAAACACAACCACCCAGCCGCTGGTTCAACTTTCACCTGCTGTTCTTCCATCAGTTGTCGCACCTGCACCATTTTAAAAGCTAGTGAGCCTAAGGGCTCAACAAGTAAAACCTGGGTAATAACAATTCAAATATACAGGTGGACATCTGTTCAATACATATATTAAGGAACTTCAATGAACAATATCATTTTCGTAAACAGTTCAATAAACATTCAATGGCAGAAATAGGGGATGATAGGAACCACATCTATACAACTTCGCCATTTTCTTCAACGAACATCTCACATCATAGGGAATGAAGTGGGCTGACTTCGAGATTCTATCAATCACCACCCAAATCGCATCGCATCCCCTACTCGATCGAGGTAGATGAGTCACAAAATCCATGGCAATGTGCTCCCAATTCCATTGGGGCACTTCTAAACTCTGTAACAATCCACTAGGTCTCATTCTCTCAGTCTTGACCTGCTGCCAATTCAAAAATCGAGCAACAAAACCAGAAATGTCGCTCTTCATGCCTTCCCACCAGTACTGAGACTTCAAATCATTGTACATCTTCTTCTCCCCCAGATGCACGCTATATCAAATGCAATGCGCTTCATTCAGAATAGTCTCTTTCAAATCAATCAAGTTCGGAATCACTAATCTACCACGAAATCTCAGACACCCATCCGAAGCAACAGAGAAATCATCATACTGACCATTTTGAGCCTTAATCTTCAACTCATGGATATACGGATCAGGCCTCTGCGCCTCTCTGATGTCAATCACAATCTGTGGTTCAACCTGAATCGAAGAAACTATGAAGTACTGATCACTAAGCTGGAATCGCCAACCAGAAGTACTCAATTGCTCGTGGACTCTCCAGATACTCAAGGATGTTAGCATCACAGGCTGGACATTCCTACTCAAATCATCGGCTATCAAGTTCATCCGCCCAGGCTAATACTGTATCTCGCAATCAAAATCCTTAAGCAACTCCATCCAACGACGTTGCCTCATATTAAAATCTGACTGGGTGAAAATATACTTCAAACTCTTGTGGTCGGTGTATACCACAAACTCCTCACCATACAGATAGTGTCGCCATATCTTCAAGGAAAACACAATCGCAGCCAACTCTAAGTCATGAACGGGGCATCTCGTCTCATGAGGCTTCAACTGTCGAGACGCATATGCAATCATGTACCCGTTCTGCATCAAAACACACCCTAAACCACTCAGAGAAGCATCGGAGCACACCACAAAACCTCCAGAACCCGAAGGCAAGGCCAAAACAGGAGCAGTAGTCAACTTCTCCTTCAGCATCTGAAAACACAACTCACACTCATCAGTCCAAACAAACTTCCTATCCTTCTGGGTCAACTGAGTCATCGGCCTGGCTATCGAAGAAAACCTCTCAATGAAACGCCTATAATATCCATTCAATCCCAAGAAACTACGGATCTCGGAAACATTCCTAGGTCGCTTCCAGTTAAGAACTGCTTCGACCTTACTAGGATCCACAGAAATTCCTTGCGATGAAATCACATGACCCAAGAAGATAACTCTGTCTAGCCAAAATTTACACTTGCTGAACTTGGCATACAATTGTGAGTCTCTCAGTCTTTGCAACACTAGCCTCAAGTGCTCCTCATGCTCTCTAAAACTCCTCGAATACACCAAGATGTCATATATGAAAACAATCACGAATCGATAGATGTAATCGCTAAAGACGCAATTCATCAAATCCATGAACACATCAGGAGCATTCGTCAATCCAAACGGCATCACAAGAAACTCATAATGCCCATATCTCGTTCGGAAAGCTGTATTCGCTATATCAGCGTCTCTAATCCGCAATTGGTGATAGCCAGAGCGTAAATCAATCTTCGAGTACACGACCGATCCTTGCAACTGATCGAACAAGTCATCAATCCTCGGCAACGGATACTTGTTCTTCACTGTCGCTTTGTTCAACTGCCAAAAATCAATGCACATCCTCATAGATCCGTCTTTCTTCTTCACAAACAGAATCGGAGCTCCACAAGGCGACATACTCGGTCGAATGAAGCCTTTCTCAAGAATATCTCTCAATTGATCCTTAAGTTCTTTCAACTCTGCTGGCGTCAACTGATGCGGAGCTCTAGAAATCGGAGCTGTACCAGGCACCAACTCTATACTGAAGTCAATCTCGCGTCTCGGAGAGAATCCAGGAATCTCGTCGGGAAACACATCAGGGAACTCTTGAGCAATCGGAACATTGCTCAACTCCACTCTCGACTCATGGGAAACGTCTAGGGCATAGATCATAAATCCTGAATTCTCTAGCGACAATAAACTAAACATCTCCATGGCAGATATTAAAGGAATCTTAGGTCGCGAATCAGTACCATAGAACTCCCATTTCTCTCCAAATCGAGGCCTAAACCTCGCCACACCATGCAAACAATCAACGGTCGCTCTATTTTCAGTCAGCACATCCATACCCAAAATACAATCAAAATCTATTATTCCCAAAACAATCAGATGGGTCACCAAAACATGCTCATAAAACCTAATCAGGAAATCCAACACCACCTCTCGGGACAACAGCTCACACCAGCAGGGGTGGACACGGAGACAACATCACATAGTGGGGAAGAACTCAACCCATGCTCATACACAAACAACTCAGAAATGAAGGAGTGTGATGCTCCAGTGTCAAACAAAACTCGTGCACAAAAATCAAAGATAAAGCATGTACCTGCGATCACTCCCGTAGGTATCTCCTCAGCCTGCTCTCTCGTCAAAGGCATTGGCCTGGGCCTGCTGCGGTCCCAAAAACTAAGTTCACGAGGGTACTCCAAACCTAGAAGGCTCACGAGGTTGTAATCCCGAACGTTGGGATGGAACAAAAAGTTGCTGTCGCTGTGAAGAACCACCAACGGAACCTTGATGTGACTGACTCAAAGACTGCCCTCCCATCAAAGGACACGCTCTAGCAAAATGTCCCGGTTGTCCACAGAGATGACAAAGACCTCGAACTCCACGACACTGCGAAGTCTCATGCTTCCGTCCGCACTGTCCACAGAACATACTGCCAGAACTACTGCCACCAGAACTCACGGAACCAGAGGAACTCGAATGCGCCTTCTTCTTAAACTGTTTTCCTTGTGGCTTTAACCTCTGACGATTTGATTGCTGCAACCCCTGAGGAGACTGAAACAATTGTGACACATCTTGCACCGGTTGAAAAGTGTGCCCCACTTACGGCTGAACCGGAGCCTGTGCCTGCAAAAAACTCTCCTCAATATCTACAGCCCGATCCACGGCCTCAGCATAAGTCGCAGGTGAACCAGACAACAACATCCGGAACAAATCAGGCCTAAAACCCTTCAGGAACTTATTCCTCTTAGTCCTCTCCTGGTTAGCTACATGGGGAACATACATCAAAAGCGAAGAGAACTGTCTGGCATACTCGGCCACCTTCATATTCCCTTGATTCAGGTTGTCCAACTCTCGCTCACGACTGTTGTAGTAGGACTCTGGGGTATACTCCTATCGGAACGCTGCATAGAAGCTCTCCCAAGTAATCACAGCCCCACTCTCTCATAAGCTACGGGAAGTACCTCTCCACCAGTGCTGCGCGTTATCTCTCAACTGCAACACCGCTAGCTTCAACCTATTCTCGGGAACGTAATCCAAGGTATCAAACAATTTTTCCATCTGAACTAGCCAACCCTCGGCCATAAAACCTCCCTCGGCACCCGCGAACGTAGGGGGATTCGTCCGCTGAAACCTCCACCTCTGCCTGTCTCTCTCGACGAAGCAAAGGGATATTCTGCTGAATGCCCTCATCACTATCCAAATATTCTGCTGAATGCCCTCATCACTATCCGAAGCCCTAGACTCATCAGCTGAACGTCTAGCAGTCCTACCTCTACCTCTCCTCGGAGGCATCTAACAATCTTAGGGTAAGGACTAACAACAGATAATCACAGAGGCATGTGAAATGATCACATAAGCCACAAAGTGAATAAAAATCAAATCCAAACTCTGTGCCTAGACTCGAGTGTGATCAAAGGAAAATGATCTTATCCCAGTTTAAGCTCTGATACCAAAAATGTCAGGCCCCGTGCTAATCAACAAAAATTAACAACTCAAAATGCACACAATCGCGGAAGCATAAAATAAGGCTTAAAGCTTTTTGAATAATTTTTGGCCTGATCCAATAAAACCTCCATTCAAACTATTCATAATCAAAATAAGATTTTGACTCAAAATCCAAATCACAACAGGTAAACAAATACCATACAACAACGATCCCCCAATTACATATAACCTCAGGGCATTCCCTGGATCAATACATAACATAATAACCGGGACTCAAGGAAATGGGGATCGACCAGCTGTGGTTCCAGTCTGTCCAGCTGGGTTTACTGAATATCCTGCAAATGGGCAATACAGACCCAAACAACACAAAAGCAGGAAAAAGAATACAAGGTCAAGCCTCAGTATGAAGAGCACTAATATAACAGCAAATCATAAACATGCAGTATTCTAAGTCATGAATGCATGCGGCTGTCAAAGAAAATCGGTCATCAAGGCCTGCTAATCAGCTGGCAGTAATCTCTGTCGAGCCTCTATACCCGCACAGTGTATCAACCGGGTAAATCATCGGTCCGTGATCTTCAGGCCCGTCAGCCATCACAGCTCGGTGGTCTTCAGACTCAACTAATCATTCGGTCACCACTCTGATGATAACGTTGGACCTTTCAGGCATGACACATCTGTCTGCCGGTCACAACGTGGCTATATCTCAGGTTCTCAATCGATCATAGGCTCAATATGTATGCATGAATTCCAAGAAATTCAAATCTGATTTCAACATGCATAAATTACGTAAACAGAGCATATCTATTCAATCAAGTTGTTCACGTAAACACAAAATCACAGAGCACATAAATCATGCCTCAAATACTAACACGCTTATGCTCAAAGCTGTTAAAAAAAGCTCAATTCGTACCTCTGTACTCAAATTCTACCTCAACAGATCTTACTCAGGCACGGAAACTTCAGTTTGCTCAATTGGCTTCCTCGCTGGTCTCAACAAATACAGCAGGAACTACCTCAACAGTCCAGAAGAACCAAATAACACTCGGGTAAGATCTCTCGACAAGCTTCGAACGAACAGACTCTTCGCGCTTCTTCGCTAACGTCGAATCAGGTTTCCTAACTGATATCAATCGATACACCTAAACACCACGAGCTCAGTGCCACCAGTCTTACTCCAAACAGCGACAGAAATCAATGGCTATCTACCGGAGAAGTGTTCGAATGAACAGTAATTATCTAGGGTTCACTGGAGGAAAATGATAAGGAATGTCGGGTTCAAAATACGATAAGTGTTGAGCAGCACTTGGTATATAATCCTCGAGTTAAAGCTACTGTTCTAAAAATTCACATATCTGCTCAAACTAAGGCAAAAGTCCTCTCAAAGCTGGATCCAGCGTTCTCTCTCTGCTGGCTCTGCTGATACAATTCAGAAATCTAAACGCACTACTAACTCATACAGCATACAACGTCGTACCAACTAATCAAAATGACGTATCAGAGCTACCACAGTTGCAACAGATCTCTCCCTCTAGCGACATCTGAATAGCATTAAAAACCAACGGTCAACTCAGACGTGTTGACCAACACGTGGCATCTTCTTGCACCCGCGCGCTAACGCGAACAGCTGCCTCTCGCTATACTCTCACAGTAGCGTTGACTAGCATTGACATCTGATCACGCTACTACTGAATATCAACATCTGAATGCCTGCTAAACACGTGCAAGATGTGAGACCCGAACATTCTGCTGATTCGGATGTTTATTTGGGATCAGACCAGTTGTGAGTCAATGTGCTTGGAGTAGCTATCGGAATTGGTTAAGTGTGGAGTTCAGCAGTGGATGATTTCTTCAAGTTGTAGCGGCGATTAGAGTGCTTTCAGTTGTGGGCGTTAGTACGTCGTCGTTTGGATTAGTTGGAACAACAGCGTTTTGATTTAGCGCTAGGACTCAGCTGTTGGGTTGTGCGTGCATTCAATTGCTGATTGAGGGATCAGCTGTTGAGTGAGCGATCAGCTGTTGGATAGTTGTTCAGCAGTGAGTAACGGGTGACGTGTTCAGTTGCAACAGTAACTCCTGCGACGTCGTTTGATTTAGTTGATCGCTGTTTAGGGATAGGACTCAGCTTAGGAGAGATTCAGCTGTTGGTTGGAATATCAGCGGTGATAGCTGAAGTTGTCGGTGGATCTATTTCCTAGTTAGTCAGTTGTTAGTATAAATAGAGGAATTGGTCCTTGCGTTCAATTATTGTTTCCCCGGCACTTAGAAATATTTCCCGTGAACCTTATCTTGTCGCGATACCCTAGTTACTGTTCACAGTAACCTTCTTCGTTTCAATTGCCGACGGTACATAGCTCCGACGAGAGCGAGAGTGGTAGCTTTGGACTCCTCTTGCTAAGGAGTTAGTCAGTTGTTAGTATAAATAGAGGAATTGGTCCTTGCGTTCAATTATTGTTTCCCCGGCACTTAGAAATATTTCCCGTGAACCTTATCTTGTCGCGATACCCTAGTTACTGTTCACAGTAACCTTCTTCGTTTCAATTGCCGACGGTACATAGCTCCGACGAGAGCGAGAGTGGTAGCTTTGGACTCCTCTTGCTAAGGCGTTTCGTCTCATACCCTTTTATTAGGCAGCGGATAAGCTGGAAGAGGATCTCAGAGACATCTCCCTTCTCTAGTCTGTTAGCATAAGCGTCGGATTTCGCATCATATCCTAGCTTGTTGGGGTAAGTAAAGATTCTACCTTTAAGCTTTAGAGCTTTCGTGGTGATAGAAAGTTAGATCTAGCGCTGGTGGAGTCGTAGCTCCCAACTGCTGTGTTTCTGAGTTGTAGTCCTTGAGCAAATTGCTTGTATTGGCTTATCAGGTGGTGGATCTGCGTTGCTAGGACTTTTATTGTGGCAAACTGCATGTGCTAAGTATAACTCAGAAGTTAAGGTACGGATGTTGATCTTTGTTACAGCTATGGGTTGAGCGTGGATTTTATTCCTTGCTGTGTATGCTCTTTGCTGTTATTATTGTGCATGTGTTATAATATCAGCTGTTGCATTTGCTTACACGCATATCCTTCTGTCGAGCTTTGTTTTGTTAGCTATGCCTTGTATTCGAGCTGAGCGTACCAGGATGCTGGGCATAAAGACGAGCGGGTAACTCCCGTATACCTTAATGCTGGAGGCGCGCGGGTAACTCCTGTCCCTCATCTCCCTGCTGGGACTGTTAGCTGCTATGGGCGGAGTGGGTAGCTCCCACACCTCATGAGTGAGCAACATCAGGTTGAGCTATTGTTGCATCTGGTGTAGTATACGTGAGACGAGTGGGTAGCTCCCATATACTCAGTATACATTCCGTGTCCTTTGTGACTACTGTCTTTCAGTTGTTTCACTCCAGCTGTTGAGTTGTTGTTATCCAGCTGTTGAGTTGCTGTTTTGAGATCTCTCGGCTTCCAGCTTTTGGTTGTACTTCGATCTCCTGCAAAGAATATGTATATCTATCTATTGCTTTCCGTTAGCTGTAATTGTTGCTCTCCGTACTAGGGTTTGAACCCAAAGTCCCTCTGGGGCTGTTGTGTTGTTGCCTTCTTGTTGTACAGGTTTTCCAGGATTCACAGCTAGGCGTGGATTTGATCCAGCAGGTGGTGCCCCAGGCGGTGGATAGAGTGTTCCAGTTAGCGTATAGCATATTATGTACTAGTGTTGTCAGCCGGGGAATGCCCTGTGCTTTAGTTTCTGTTCAGCTGTAGCTGCGTCAGCTGTTGTGTTGTTGCTAGTACTTGTAATTGCTGTACTGTTGTATTTCGTAATGTAAACTGGGATTATTTTAAGTATTGTGCTATTTTAAATTATCTGTTTTTTTATCGTCAGGCCAAGAGAAAATTTTAAGCCGCTTTTTTTTATTGCTTCCGCTATGTTCTGCGTGGTATAAACTCTGAGTGGTGCACTAGGCCTGACAAGAGCTCTACTGGCCTACCTTCTCCCAGCGATGAACCTCAAATCTGATTTATCACTAGAATAACTTCCCGATAGGAAAATGTAACTACTGAACTCCAAATTCGACACAGATCTCACTCGATCACCATCTTCTCGCAGCTGATCACTCTACGTCTAAATTTGAGCACCCAGAAATCAAAATTTCCATGACAAATCTTAATTCAAAATCTGATTAACCATTAAATCTTAATTAACAGATTTCTAGTCCTCACAGAGCCTTGCTCCAAGTGAACTACTAGCAAACACCTATACGTGCAGATATAACTGCTGAAATACAAATAACTTGATTTTTCGAAATGCTTCACACAGCAAGTTCGTTATAGACTCAAAAACTTATATAACAATGAAATCCGATACTATTGAGCACTGTAAATCTTCTGGTTCTTTTATCAACAAGAATTGTTTACAAATGTAAACCAGAAGATATCTCGAAGAGTGAAACTATGAAGCTTGAACTTGAGTGTTCTTTGAGATTTTAATACTGAGACTTGGAATATTTTCGATGATAAGGTTCCCAATGAGTATGCAAGAGCATATGATAGCACAAAGAGCATCGTTAATGGTTGAGAATGACCGAGAGCTTCTCCATTTGAATTCTTCAGCTATTTATACTCTTTGTCTTCAACGGTCAATAAATGTAGCCAGTAGAGATAAGCCATTTGCATATCTTCATCGTATCATAGCATTTAATGCTCTATTAATGCCATACAAAAGGTAAACTGCGTTCTTCAGGGCTAAATTGACTTATATTCCAAAGTGATTAATCATCGTATCAAACACTCTGCGTACTATGCAAATTTACCCAAAATAGCTCTGATCTTGTCTCCTTAATTCCAGGCTTTAATACGATTAAATCATGACTGTTGATTCTCCTCAAATAATCTTTATATAACATCTGAAGTGGTTCGAAGCTCATGTCTGAAATTTCACTCTGTTAAACGAATCTTTCCCTCTATGTGTATCCTTGAATATGTCAAATCTGAATATTGTATTGTTCTCGTAATATAATCAAATATGATAGCATATATCTGTAAGTCACTGAGTCGAATCTGTCCAATCTAAGTTCGTTAAAGAAATCTGAAATACCATGTAGAACTCTCTCGAATATACTCTGTCAAAACTCAAAATCAGTAGTAGATTAAAGTCTGAATTAGCATAAACAGATCTGACTTCCTGTTACTCACATCTGAATTGCTTGCAAAGAGTCTACTCTCGAATCTGAATTATACCATCTTAGTCGATATACCAGAATCTGTTACTAAAGCCTCTGTATCAAGTCTGAATATACTTTGCTCTAAAACAGATCTCTTACTGTAGCTTCTGAATCAAATCTGAATCTACTCTGCTATAAAACAGATCTCTTACTGTAGCTTCTGAATCAAATCTGAATCCCCTCAAATCTGAAAGATTGTCCCGATAACTGATAAAACCGATTACTCAAATAACCCGAAGAGTCAACTCAGATGTCAACGCAACATAACTCAGAGTTCTCGAATCTGAAATGTTTCCTCCTTTTGACCTCTGCGAATACGTAAGTTCAGTTCTCAGTTTTATTTTGTTATCACCAAAACTTATAAATTTTATCTTAACAATTTTCCCCTTTTTGGTGATGACAAAAACTTAGCAGCCTTTGAATTAAAAGGAACAACAATAAATTGCTCCAAGTCTTCTATATATATATGATATGAAGCACAGTACAAAAGATTTGTAAAGAGAACTGAAAAACCAAAAACCACCTATCCAGATCTATCCATTTATCCAATATCTCCAATCTCTCTGCTTAGATCCACTGTTTCCTCTTTTTCTTGACGGCTCACTTCTGCTACCACTACTACCACCATCACCTCTTCTGCATTTATCATCCGGAGGCGGCTGCGGACTACGGCTGCTACTTTACCCCTTTTTGTCATTACCACCCTTATTAATGTAGGCGATAATTTCCGAAAGTTGGGAGCCTACATGAGTAATGCCCGATTCTGTCTTCTGTTGGAAATCAGTAAAATCTATCTTGAGAGCTTGGATTTCCTTAGTCTGAGAACGAATATCAGTCACATCATATATCAGGACAGCATTTTGTGCCACAACCCCTTTCTTAAACTCAAGCGACTCAAGTGATAAGGCAGATTGTTGAAATTTGGCCTCCTGTCGAGCGCTTTGCATGAGATTCCGATAGACTTGTTCCTGATTATAAAGAGCTTCTTTGGATTCTTTCTCAAGATTCTCGATCTTAAATAAAAGATGGTTCTGGAGATCGCCTATCTTGCTAGAAGTCTTCAATTGATTAACAGAAAGTCACGTAATAGAGGCTCGGAGATGTGAAAGAGATTCTGTAACATCTGTAGTATCAACAGCTAGCAAAGAAATCTTAGTAACAAGAGTATCTTCATCCACATCAGTGTCAACAAGAAAATCAATCTTATTTGCAGAAGTCTCTTCATTCATAGGACTGTTCACACGAGAATCCACATGATTGTGGCTGAAAGAGGTCGAACTAGAGCTGGAATCTGAAGAATGTACACTTATAACATCTATAATCTGGATACGGTATGAGACAGTGTCTATTATTCTCCTTGGAACACTAACATCCCCCATAACTGGTCCAATCGGAACGATATCTGTACAAAAATTTTGAGAACCAACCGGCAACAAGCATCCATACATAAAATATCGTGTCACCTCTGTACAAACACGAACCCAGCCCCAAGATTTTAACTGGAGGCGGTGGAGAGTGCGTACCCTAGATAGGCTCAAAGAATAAACAAATAGGTGTGAGATCTCCAACAGAGATGCGGTCAGGTAACGTCTTCCAGGCGGGAGAAACACAAGTTGCGCACATACAAACCATGCGATCAAAACCATCCTCGACTAACCATGACCCTTCAACTTTCCGTAAGTTTCTGATCCAGCAAGTAGAAAAGATTGTTTTGTGGGATCTCGGAGTAAAGAAACCACGCTCAATATTTGGTTCTTCAAACATATTTGAGCTGTATGATCTTGTCCATTTCAGCCCATGAGTTCTTATTTGTTCCAACAGATTTCTGACTGCCTGTTGATGAGCTCCCGAAAGAAGGTCCAGAGTTTGCTGATCAATATTCGTAGTGGGTTGACCTAATACGAGATTAGTGCGCCGCGCTACCAAAAATTTGCGCAACAACTCTCTGTACTTAGCAATAATGAACATCCGTCGTTGAATGGCTTTCTTAAAAGAATCCGTCTTAAATGAAAGAATGAAGTCATCTTCGTGATGACTTGTTTCCGCAGCAGAATAAGAAAATCAATGTCCCCACAAATCAACTGAAACTGTTCGTGGGCCGGGTGCCCCTTAACGGTATCTGGTTCCTCTAGTGTTTTCTTCCCTTTATCATTCGCAGCAATTTTGGAAGATTTTCCTTGTACCAATCACCATCTTCAATACCTCTAATTTTAATTTCACGACAGAACTTGATTTTAGTGGGCTCTGCGGCTGTGATTGAAGGTAGCATCATTCCATCAGGAATTTGTGCCAGATGCTCTTCAAGGGATAGAGATTCATCGTCAGAAGTTGGCGAGACAGATGTCTCCAGAACCTTGCTCAAGGGTTCCGATTCCTCCTTCATAGTGTTTTCTTCCCTTTATCATTCGCAGCAATTTTGGAAGATTTTCCTTGTACCAATCACCATCTTCAATACCTCTAATTTTAATTTCACGACAGAACTTGATTTTAGTGGGCTCTGCGGCTGTGATTGAAGGTAGCATCATTCCATCAGGAATTTGTGCCAGATGCTCTTCAAGGGATAGAGATTCATCGTCAGAAGTTGGCGAGACAGATGTCTCCAGAACCTTGCTCAAGGGTTCCGATTCCTCCTTCATAGTGGTCTTCATCTCATCCTCTGTATCACTCCCTGTTTCAACCAGTTGTTTGGCTTCATTGGTAAACACATGAAAATCAAGAGCAGCAAATTCATCAGTTGTAACATTGATCATCCCTTCTGTCTCATCAGATCTCTTTTCCACCTGTCCCTCAACATCTGTTTCCCTCGCATCGGTTTCTATCTGCGCTGTGTCTACTAGAATCTGCTCAATAATCATATCCACGACATCAATTCCAGCAGTTGTCTCCATTTCTATCATTTGTTAGGTTCCAACAGATTGATATAAGATGGGTTCCTCCACAGCTGGTCCTTTTTCAACAAGCTCATCATCAGAAACCTGCTGGCATCCTAAACTTTCTCTTCACTGTGTTGCGTTTAGGCGCAGGAGGACGCTCAGCTGGCACAGCTGAATAGGTTCAACCATCTGGATTGGGACGGTGTTTGATGCCACTGCTACAAGTCCTAGATCCCTCTTCTTGGAAGCAGCTTTTCCAGTTGTTGTCCTCTTATTCTTAACAGCTGGGGCAACTGTCTCCATTTGTACCTCAGCTGCGTCCTTGATAGCAGTTGGAACAGATCTCTTCTTAGACACAGTTTTCTTCTTCACTATCGCTACCTTATCCACTTCTGGCTCATCAGTTTCCCCACGAGCATCAATGGTTTTGCTCGTGGCGACATATCTATTTACTGTCTTGGCAGAAAGAATTTTCAACGGAGGGAAGGTCTTCGCCTCTCCCAAGGTGACCACGGGGTCGCTTTTCAATAGAATACAAATCTGGGCCGCAAACCCTTTTGCTCTTTTGGTGTTTCTATCAACCATTTCCTTCAAGACCTCAAAAATAATTTTACTCCAGTTAACCTTGATACCAAAATGAATAGCCGTCATCATCAGAAACCTTTTGTGGGTGACGGCGTCGAAAGAACCAGCTTTCACAGTAATGGACTTGGCCAAAATATCGTTCAACAATATGAACTCATACTTAATCAATCTCTTTTTGCACAAGAACTGAACAGGCACACTCGACTTAGAGAAAAGAATTCTTGCCTACAACACCAAATTATTTGGCACTTCCGACAAATCAGTTAGAACCTCTGTAGGCAGATTGAATATACCTGCAAACCTATCCTTGGGAATTGCTACATACTTTTCAGAAACAACACAGGTAATATCACCATCTTGCACAAGAGCTGTATCCAAAAACTGCTCCAGTTCCTGCTCATAAAGTACTGACGGACATCCCACAAATCCACGTAGCCCAGTAGATTCAAGGGCTTTGAAAATATTTACCATTTCAGCATTATCTGAGATACCCAAGAAAGAGTCGAAGTTCACTTGAAGAGCATTGGTGATGAAAGCTGAGGCCATTTCTGATAGTAGATCGAGCGAGAAAATTCCTGAAAGATGAATATTATGCAAACAGAGAGCACTAGAGAGCAAGAATGCACGAAATCTTGAAGGTAATTTTGCGTAAGGTAAAGAATAATGAAAAGTGAAAAGGCATAATGTAAATGAGGAATGTGAACCGGTGAGAGAATGTGGATTTGACGTTTTGTATGATGACAACACGTGTCAATCATCCGACGGCGCAATTAAGATTTTGAAATTATTTGAAATTTTAACCGCGAGGGTGAAAGAGAAAAAACGGGCGCCAACTTTTTAACACGTCACAGCCTTAGGATATATTTTGATGTATCAGTAGGGGTATTACATGATCTGATCACTGGTAAGCATCAACTGTGTATATATGGAATCTGAGTATGTCCAGATCCCGCATGTTCAACCGACTCATCGCTTATTAATTCAGATCTCTAGTTCCCCCTAAGACTAAGGTTCTCCCATACCTGATGTTTTACTAGATCTGAAAATCCATGCTGTTCCCCCTAAATAGTAGACTCAGATCTGATAATCACGATAGCTGTTCAACCTGAAATTGTTAGCACATAGGCAAATCAAGGCAATTCTAAGAGACCAAGAATGTTTCTGAAATAAGAAAACTTAGCGTCTGGTAGAGGCTTTGTGAAGATGTCAGCTACTTGTTGGTCAGTCGACACATACTCCAGCCGAACGTCCTTCTTAAGCACATGATCTCTTAGGAAGTGATGCCTGATGTCGATATGCTTTGTTCTAGAATGAAACACAGGGTTTTCAGTGATTGCGATAGCACTAGTTTTGTCACAGAGAATAGGCGCATCAGAAGCGTCAATGTCATAGTCCTTTAGCTGGTGTTGAATCCATAGAATCTGAGCTCAACAGCTTCCAGCTGCTAAGTACTATGCTTCAGTTGTGGACGTTGCAATAGAGGTCTGCTTCTTACTGAACCAAGAAATCAATCGATCTCCTAAGAATTGACAAGTACCGCTTGTGCTTCTACGATCAAATCTACATCCTGTGTAGTCTGCATCACTGTAACCGATAGTTGAAATCTGGAGTCTTTGGGATACCAAAGACCCACATTTGAAGTTCCTTTAAGATCTTTTAAGATCCGTTTTACTGCAATATAATGAGATTGCTTTGGCTCCGCTTGGAATCTAGCACACATACAGAGAGCAAACATGATGTCTGGTCTGCTAGCGGTTAAGTATAGCAGAGAGCTTATAATACGACAATATAGAGATAGCTCAATGGCAGATCCAGCTACGTCTTTGTCTAGCTTGATTGAGGGGCTCATTGGGGTCGCTGCTGCTGAGAAATTGTCCATGACAAATTTCTTCAGCAGTTCTTTCGTGTACTTTGCTGGATTGATGAAGATTCCATTGACAAGCTGTCTCACTTGTAATCCCAGAAAGAATGTCAGCTCTTCCATCATGCTCATCTCAAACTTGTCCTGCATCAACTTAGAAAATCTCCGGCACAACTTGGGATTAGTTGACCCAAATATAATATCATCTACATAAATTTGCACTAACAGGACATGATCAGATTTCACAAATTTAAATAGCGTCTTATCAACTATGCCTATAGTGAAGTCATGCTCAATAAGAAACTTAGACAGTGTATCATACCAAGCTCTGGGTGCTTGCTTCAAACCATATAGAGCTTTATCCAATTTGTAAACGTGATTTGGATATGTAAGATAACCGAAGCCAGGAGGTTGTGCAACATACACTTCCTCGGATAGGATTCCATTAAGAAATGCACTCTTAACATCCGTTTGAAAGACTTTGAAGTCTTTATATGCAGCATAAACAAGAAACATGCGGATGTCTTCTAGTCTAGCTACTGGTGCGAAGGTCTCATCGAAATATATGCCTTCCATTTGCCTAAATCCTTGAGCTACCAGTCTAGATTTGTTCCTTGTTACTACTCCATCTTCATTCAGTTTGTTTCTAAAGACCCATCTAGTTCCTATCACTGAATGATTAGAAGGTCTAGGTACAAGTTGCCATAAATTATTTCTCTTGAATTGATTAACTTCTTGCATTGCATCTATCCATCTTGGGTCTGCTAAGGCGTCTTCTATCAGTTTTGGTTCTATATGCGAAAAGAATGCTGAATCAAAGTGATCATGCATAAGCTGGCCTCGTTTGCGAACAGGAGAATTAATGTTACCTATGACCTGCTCGGGTGGATGATTTCTGTTCCACCAGAGATCAGATCCGATTGGATTTTCTCCTTGTTCAGCTTCAATGTTTGGTTGGATGGTCGCATCTGGATTTTCTGACATCAATTGATGATTAGCGTTGCTAGGTTGTGCCTCAGATTCAAGTTGATGTGTTGCGGGATCTGGTTGCTCAGCATCTTGAGCATTTATTCTTTCAGCTTCAGCAGCTGACATGCTTCATGAGACCTGATCCTACGTTGGTTCAACGATAGTCAGATAAATTCCTGCTGTATTACCTGTCAGATCTGCTTGAGCATTGTCGTGCGGTGTGTACAGCGGTGGTTGTATCTCAGCTGAGTTTCTTTGTTGTGACACATCATCATCTGATTCATCAAGGCTGGATGATTCTAGACGTGTGCATAAATCATTGAGGCTCGCAGTTGAGTTGGATCTGAAACTTGTCTCATCAAAGACCACATGTGTTGATTCTTCAACTGTCAAACTTCGATTGTTGAAAACTCTGTATGCTTTTCTCACAACTGAATAACCTAGGAATAAACATGCATCAGATTTAGAATCAAAAGCTGTTAGGTGCTTCTTACCATTATTGTGAATGAAGCTGATGGATCTGGATAACAGATCCAGATCTGAGTTTTGAATTACACAAAACCTGTTATTGTGTTTCTGACATTTCTACGTAGTGTACAGATTTAACAGAAGAGATCTAAAGAAGAGCTTGAAAAAGACTTGAGAAATCTGGATCAACAACTTAGACGTAATGGCTGGATTAGCAATGGAGACGTCCAAAGCTGAGCCAGCTGATCGTAATCAGGAAAAAGCTAAGTTGAACATAGATGCTTATGTGGACAGCTTCCCTTGCGTGGAATCCTACGTGGACAGAAATCCTTACGTGGAGTCCAGCGTGAACAGATATGCTTACGTGGAAGTCCAGCTGTACTTGCTGTTAGTTGCATCGCGTACAGAGAAGTCTGATGAAGTCTGATGGAGAAGTCTACAGGAAATGAAGAGCGAAGTCTGGAGAAGTCTGATCAGGAGTACCTATAAGAGAAGCTGGAGAAGATGGATTCAACAGTAGAAGTATTCAGCAGTTGTGACATCATCCAATCTTATTGAAGATTTCAGCAGTCGTGACGTCATCAAAAGCTGGGCAGCAGTGAGATGTATCAGATCTGATACAGTAACTCAATCAGATCTGATACTGTAGCAGACCAAGAGCTGAAAATAGTAAATCGCATTTTCAGAGGCCTAAACGAAGGAATTTTGCCAAAAACAGAGGAGCTCACTTTATAGAGTGAGTCTTGCTCGTTGGACCGTTTCGGAGGGAATAGCACAGGTCTCATGCGAAAATGTGATGTCTGATCAGTTGTTGAAGACAAGAGGAGCAGCTGATCAGAAGTTGAAAGTAGATGTTGATCAAAAGATAAGAAGAAAATAACATCGACCAGCTGGAGCGGTGATGTCTGATCAGTTGTTGAAGACAAGAGGAGCAGCTGATCAGAAGTTGAAAGTAGATGTTGATCAAAAGATAAGAGAAAATAACATCGACCAGCTGGAGCGCTAAGGGAAAGATGGACCGGCTGGAGCAATAAGAAGTCAGGATCTGCAATTGATACAACAGATGGATCAGCAACCTTGACGTCAGCAGAATCAGCAGTTGAACAAAGAACAGTTATCCGGCTATGAACTGAAGAGAACGATTCAGCAGTGAGCTACAGTAGATTCAGCAGTGAGCTACAGTACGTTCAGCAGTGAGCTACAGTACGTTCAGCAGTGAGCAGAGGTATGTTCAGCAGTAAAGACAAGCCATATCAGATGTCGATCAGCAATGAAGAAAAGATACAAGCAGAAACTGAATCTAAGCAAAAGCTGAATCAAAGCAGAAGCTGAATAAGACGTGATAAGAAGAGAAAGGCGAAGCAGTTGACAACATATATGAATATTTACTGGAACTTAGAATTCAACTTCTGAGCATATTAAGATGTGAACAGAAGAGACGCAAGCAGACGCTGATCAAAGTTCAAAAGCTTATTCAGAAGAAGACAAAAGCCTGCAAAAGAAAGGACACAAGGACAATCCTATCGGTACTTTACAGAACATATTTCAACGGGAAGAAAATTTGTGTCCAACGGATTGAATTTGAACAAAGGCTATTTAAGGGAGAATATTTGAAGAAATCGATGATGCTGGTGTGAAAGACAAAAACAGAGAAATTACAGAGGGAAGAAAACAGGAAGATGAAGCAGTCGACCACCATTAGAGAGGAGCTTATTGCAGTGTCGACTGCTGAGTCTTCATCAGCTCTTTAGGAGCATTTCCCAGTTGTGTGAGATATTATTTTTACGAGAGTTGTTCTTACACTGTATATCTCACACATAGAGATTCATTCACATTCTTGAGAGTTGAGCAAAATTGTATAGTGAATGAATCTCAAACCAAAAATGTAAAATCAGATCCCGTCCAAGCACGAAGACGTTAAACTCTGTGTTTGTAGCCTTTCTCACAGAGGCGTAAAACAAGTGATTGACACAGCCGAGGGCTGGTGTAGAGTCTAGGAGTTCCAGCAGCTGCTGGCTGTTGGATCGGGTCTGTACACGATGTGTAGATCAAATCTTCTAGTGGATCCTTCCCGGAGCGGAAGAAGGGGAGACAACAGCGTAATCTCTTTATGATTTACTGTATTTATTCCGCATACGCATTTATCAGTTACACATTAGCACACACAAAGAAAACAGATTTCATGCAGTCGCATTGCATTGTTTTAACAGAAATCTGTTTGTGCCGGGTTTTAAAATTAGGATTCAGTTCTGGTGTATTCCGCATGATTTTATTTCATACCAGATCTGTCTCCGGTGCTCTGTTTAATGTTCAAAAACCGTGAGCTATTGTAGCTCCTTTATAGCAGCGCAAAATTTTTAATTTATATTAGCAGCGCTCGCTCCTTATTTCATAGGATCAGATCTCGCCCCTCCCTTATGTTATGTTGTTTATTTTATTGCATCTGAGATCTGATCCTTCGGTCCTAAGTTGTTGATCCAGATTTCTCAAGTCTTATTCCAGCTCCTCTTTAGATCTCTTCTGTTAAATCTGTACACTACGTAGAAATGTTAGAAACACAATAACAGGTTTTGTGTAATTCGAAACTCAGATCTGGATCTGTTATTCAGATCCATCAAAAGGATCTGCACCCAAACACACTGAAATATGAAATATCAGGTTTCTTGCCACTCCAGATCTCATATGGGGTTTTGCCGTGCAACTTATTAATCATAGATCTGTTCTGAGTGTAGCAAGCTGTGTTAACTGCTTCTGCCCAGAATTTTTGAGAACCAGAATAAGCAATCATAGATCTAGCATCTTCTTTAAAGTACGGTTTCTCCTCTCAACCATCCCGTTCTGTTGAGGAGTTCTAGCTGCAGAAAGCTCATGCTTTATACCTATGTCTTCAAGATAAGAATATAATTTTTGATTTAAAAACTCGGTACCACGATCACTTCTTATTCGGTTGACTGTACAAGATCTGTCATTTTGTAAGCGTTTTAAAAGCCGAATCAGTTGGTCAGCGGTATCAGATTTTGATTTTAAAAACAGCACCCAAGTGAATTTTGTAAAATCATCAACAACAACTAGGGTGTAGTTCGTTCCCCCTAAGCTCGTTACGGGAACAGGACCAAAGAGATCCATATGTAAAAGCTCTAAGCTTCGGGATGAACGTTTATCGCCTTTCTTTTTAAAACTAGAACGAATTTGTTTACCAAGCTGACATGCGGCACAGATCTTGTCCTTAGAAAAATTGATTTTGGGCATACCAGAAACCAGTTCATGCTGACTCAATTTGGCAAGCATTTTAAAGTTCAGATGATTCATTCGTTGATGCCACAGCCAGCTCTTGGAAGATTAAGCTGCAAGGCAGATCTGTTCAGATCCCATTTGCTCTGACCAATTGATAATGTAGGTATTCCCCGATCTTTTACCCACTAATACGGTCAGACCTTCTGGACTCTGAACTCTGCAAGTGTGCTTTTGGACTTATACTAATTAGATTATAGCACAGATTCTCAACAACTAAAATATCAAATATTGAGATGTTACCGTGGGTATGCTTACCCTTACCCACAGTTTTACCATGTGAGTTATCACCAAAAACGATTTTTTATCCTTTGTGAAGAATCACATCTGTTAGCAACTTTGGATCTCCTGTCATGTGTCGTGCACAACTGCAATCCAGGTACCTATGATTGACTCATCTCCAGCCTTCTACCTGTTATCCTTCAATCACGAAAACAAATTTTGGAACCCAATTTTACTTGGTCCAGATCGGATTACCCCTTTCGGGACCCATACTTGAATTACCTTAACAGTTTTCCCAGTATGAAAGTCCATAAGGGTGAGTGCAAAAATATGGTCAGATCTGTTGAGCTTTGGCTTAGTGTATGGACCATTCAGATCTCGTCGGGGCTGAACCTTTCTCCAAACAGATTTGACCTTCGTCGAACTACGCCTGGGCTGGTGAGGAACAGATGACTTAGAACCAGCTTTCGCCTTATCTTTCTCAAGTCTGTTTTAGCAAGCTCGGATTGGAGTTCTCAGGTCTGATGTATCCAATACCAGCTTTTCCTTTTTGGTTCAGTTGCCCAGAAGTCTGGTCATCATACTTTACCAACTCACAAGTATTGTGTATCACACTGGCTTTGACAAAATTCATCTTTTTGAATTTGTCATATGCCATATTTGATTGAGTACTGGTCTATCCGGAGCTGCTTTCACCAATATTGAAACCTAAGCCAGTTCTATCTTTTGCTGGCTTCTTAGTCTCATACAGCTTGTTTAGAGAAACAGAAGACTGGGTCCAGGAGCTAATTGCTTCTTTTAACCTTTCGTTTTCAGATTTGAGCTCACAGGATATTAATCTCAACAATTCATTCTCAGTCTTCAGCTTACTCAACTCGATTTATAAACTGTCAATTTCACCAAGTTAAACGTTGCTTGGTTCCACTGAGCTATTTTTCAAATCCATGTTTTCAGATTTGACTTCCTCGAATGTTTGAGAAAGTTTTTTGTACTCATGGACCGTTTCATTGAGTGCGTTAATTAGGTCCTCTCGTGTGAATTCGGTGTTGGAGAAATCAAATACCTCGTCATCCGATGGTTGATTAGCCATTTGAACTTCCTCCTGTTCACTGTCGCTAGATGAGGAGCAGCTTCATGAGGAATCGGAATCTGAATCTACCCAGTTTTTGTTGCTTTCTTCTGCAACAAGCACTTTTCTATCATTCTTTCGGTTGGGTCTTTTGTCAGATCTTGTCCTCATCCTTATCTTCTTTGTCCTTTCCTTGGATCTATCGTCCTTCTTCTCATCCCTTTTAGGTATGTCCTCCTTCTTTGGCCTGTTACAGTCTGCTGCAAAGTGACCTGGACGACCACAATTATAACAGTTAATATCAGTAGATTTTCAGATTTGTAGCATTATTATAAGAGAAAGAAGGGTTATAGGATCTTCTCAGGAATTTCCCAAACTTCTTGACGAAGAGGGACATTGCATCATTGCTAAATTGTTCGGCAGATTTGCTCGATGAGTTTTGTTCAGATGTCGTTGCCGCTAAGGCTGTGAGACCCGAACATTCTGCTGATTCAGATGTTGATCGGGATAGGACCAGTTGTGAGTCGATGTGCTTGGAGTAGCCATCGGGTTTGGTTAAGTATCGAATTCAGCTGTGTGAAGATATCAGGTGTTGCGTGGAGACATCTGTTTGGGTGTTGCATCAGCAGCGACTAGTTGAGGCGCTATGAAGCATCTGGAGCAGCACCGTGTTTTCAGTAGCGAGTGTTGGTACGTCGTCGTTTGGATTAGTTGGAACGACGGCATTTCGATGTAACGCTAGGACTCAGCTGTTGGGTTGTGTGCGTATCCAACTGCTGATTGAGGGATAAGCTGTTGAGTGAGCGATCGGCTGTTGGTTAGTAGATCAGCAGTAGGTAGCAGGTGACGTGTCCCTCTACGACGTCGTTTTATTTAGTTGAACGTGGTATCTACGTAAGGAATTATCTTATGCGAGATTCAGCTGTTGGTTGGGATATCAGTTGCGATAGCTGATATTTTCGGTGGATCTGTTTCCCAGTTAGTCAGCTGTGACTTTAAATAGAGGACTCGGTCATAGTTACTGTTCGTAGTAATCTTCTTCGTTCAAATTGCCGTCGGTAGATAGCTCCGACGAGAGCGAGAGTGGTAGCGTTGGACTCTTCTTGCTAAGGCATTTCATCTCATACCTTTTCGTAGGCAGCGGAGGAGCTGGAAGAGGGTCGCAGAGACATCTTCCTTGTGTAGTCTGTTAGCATAAGCGTCGGAGTAGCTCCCAGCTGCTGTGGTTCTGAGTTGTAGTCCTTGAGAAATTGCTTGTATTGGCTTAGCAGGTGGTGGATCTGCGTTGCTAAGACTTTCATTGTGGCAAACTGCATGTGCTAGGTATAACTCAGAAGTTAAGGTACGGATATTGATCTTTGTTACAGCAATTGTTTGAGCGTAGATTATATGTGCTTTTCTGTGTATGATCTTTGCTGTTATTATTGTGCATGTGTTATAATATCATCTGTTGCATTTGCATGCACGCATATTCAGCTGTTGAGCTCTGTTCTGCTAGCTATGCATTGTATTCGATCTGAGCGTACCAGGATGCTGGACTTAAGGACGAGCGGGTAACTCCCGTATACCTTAAAACTGGAGGCGCACGGGTAACTCCCATCCCTCATCTCCCTGCTGGGACTGTTAGCCGCTATGGGCGAAGTGGGTAGCTCCGACACCTCATGAGTGGGCAACAGCAGGTTGAGCTTTGTTGCATCTGGTGCAGTATACGTGAGACGAGTGGTAGCTCCCATATACTCAGTATACATTCTATGATTACTGTCTGTCAGTTGTTCGCTCCAGCTGTTGAGTTGTTGTTATCCAGCTGTCGAGTTGCTGATTTGAGATCCCTCAGCTTCCAGCTTTTGGTTGTACTTCGATCTCCTGCATAGCATCTGCATATTTATCTACTGCTTCTCGTTTGCTGTATTTGTTGCTCTCCGTACTGGGGTTTGACCCCAAGGTCCCTCTGGGGCTGTTGTGTTGTTGCCTGCTTGTTGTATAGGTTTTCCAAGATATACAGCTGGTCGTGGCTTTGATCCAGCTGGTGGTGCCCCAAGTGGTGGATATAGTGTCCCGGTTAGCGTATAGCATATTATGTACTAGTGCTGTCAGCCGGGGAATGCCCTGTGCTTTAGTTTCTGTTCAGCTGTAGTTGTGTCAGTTGTTGTATTGTTGCTAGTACTTGTAATTTTTGTACTGTCTTATTTCTTAATGTAAGCTGGGATTATTTTAAGTATTGTGCTATTTTAAATTATCTGTTTTAAACCGTCGGGCCAAGCGAAAATTTTAAGCAACTTTTTATTGCTTCCGCTATGTTTCTGTGTGGTTTAACTCTGAGTTGTGCACGAGGCCTGAAATTTTTGGTATCAGAGCTTAAGCTGGGATAAGCTCGATTTCATTTGATCACACTTGAGTCTAGGCACAGTGTTGTGTGTTTCTTGTGCATGACTATGTGATCTATGTGCTGTATATTATTTGTGTTGTATCTGTTATGTGTGATCTTATCCTGTTTAGTGCCTTCTTAGATGCCGCCTAGACGTAGGGGTAGAGGTAGAGGTCAGTTTCAGGAAGAGTCTTGAGGTCAGAACGAGGATCGGCGCAGTTTTCCCTCTCGTGAGCACGATAGACGGGGTGAAGAAGAGGTTGACGAGTTTGCAGCCCGCATGGATAGCATGGAACTGGTGATGGCTACGTTCCAGCGGATGAGTCCTCAGGTTTTTAATGGAGATGAGTCTAGTGAGGATGCTGACTCTTGGTTGCAACATATCATGGGTCTATTCAATCGTGTGCAGTACGATGATGAGCTCAAGTTGAGCTTAGCTACCTTCCAGCCGAGAAAAGGTGCGGATCGTTGGTGGAGAGGCGCTTCGAGGAATTTGGAAGAGATTGGAGTGGAGATTTCATGGGACGGTTTTTGCGTCGCTTTACGTCAGGAATATGTCCCGGAGTCCTACGTGAACGCTCATGAGCGTGAGTTCGATAACTTGGAGCAGGGTTCCATGTCTGCTAGAGAGTATGCCCGTAGGTTTTCTTCCCTTCTTGCGTATGTGCCGCATGTTGCTGGCCGAGAGAGTGAAGAGGAATAAGTTTCTTGAAGGGCTGAATGAGGAGCTGTATACCTTAGTTTTGTCGAGTAAACCGAAGAGCTATGCAGAGGCTGTGGATAGTGTGATTGATATCGAGGATGGTTTGAGGAACCGTCGGTCTCGTAGGCCGCAGGTGGCGCAGAGTAGTCGTCCAGTGGTTCAGGGAGCGCAGCCTTCCCAGTCGTCCCAATCGTCTCAGCCTTCCCCACAGTAGCAGTTAGCTCAGCAGTCAGGACGCCATAGGTTTAGGCCTCGTGGCCACCAGTTCAAGAAGAAAGGAGGTTCTAGTTCTTCTGGTACTGGTAGTTTTAGAAGCAGTGGCTCCAAGGTGGAGTATTGTGGTTTTTGTGGTGGCAGGCACCCTTCGACGCAGTGTACTGGGGTGCAAGGATCGTGTAACGTTTGTGGGCAGTATTGGCACTTTGTGAGAGTGTGTCCATTACCTGGATCTCATCAAGCTGCAGCACCATCGCAGGGACGTGGTGGATCTTATAGGGGTCGTCCTTTTCCTGGACAGCAGCA
>KQ996491.1:287169-308489 GCA_001598015.1 Dorcoceras hygrometricum | reverse complement strand
TGTAAAGATTTCGAGATTCATTCACAAATAGATGTGAATGAATCTCGGTGTGTGAGATTGATACAATGAAACTCTCAAACTCTCTGTTTTTCTCACACACTAGGGAAATGCTCTAACAAGCTAATCTAGATTCAACAGTCGACACAATAAGCTCCTCTCAAGAATGATTGTCGACTGCTTCATCTTCTTTTCATTTTCCCTCTGTTGGTGCACTGTGCAATTGACTTCTTCTCTGCGATAGCTTCACAGTGACCAACATCTCGAACTCTTCTCTCAACTCGTCAACCTTCTTCAATGGCGCTTCTCGAATATATAGCACTGTTTGAAATATGGCCGTTAGATAGATTCCAAATCTGTTCAGCGCTTCATATGGCTAGTTTGTCGTCTTTCCATTTCAGTGCAACGCTCCTCTGTAAATTGTACTATTTCCCAGAATAGTACAAATCTTGTCTCCTTGAATTGAGGCAATAACACGACTAAATCTCAGCCATTGATTCTTTCCATCTTGAGCGTTGATTGCTTGCAACGGCTGAATATACTTAAACTGATTGTTAAACAGCAGTTCGCTCAGCTGTTGTTTATTCTTTGTCACAACACTTCGCGCAACAGCTGTTTCTTTGTCGACTGGAAACTTTGCGCCTGGATGATTCAGCTTGCGACTGAATTCGTAGAGCTTGCGACTGGATACGCAAAGCTTGCTACTGTATTCATAGCAACAGCTGATTCATATAAGCTCTCGACTGGATGCTCCTGTTGCTTGCGTCTGGATCCACTGTAGCTCGCGACTGGATCTTGCGACTGGTTATCAAAGCAAAGTCTTCCTGCTGAATCTTTAGCGCAAGAGCAAAACGCTGTCGTATCAACTTATGTAAACGACATCGTTTTGCTATCGCTATCTTCAAATAGCATCTGCTGGTGAACAGTAGCTTGCGACTGGATTGCCTCCTCTACGACGTCGCTTCTCTTGCGTCTGGATGTACAAGCTACCTGCTGATTCTTGCGACTGCTCTCTGAAATCATCTGCTGAATATGATGATGTCACCGATGACGTCATCAACGTAATCCATCTGCTGATTCTCCAGCACGACTTTGCTTCATCTCTTTCGCTTCTCTTCATCTGCTGATTCTTATTGCGAATGCAAAACGCTGTCGTTCCAACTTATTCACGCGACATCGTTTTGCAATTGCCAACTCCAAATAACAACTGCTGGTTGAAGCTCTCTGCTGATTCTATTCCACTGTAGCTTCCTGCTAAATGATGACGTCACTGCTGATGTCATCTACACTTAGCGCTCCAGCTGATCTTTATCGTGATTCAACCTGGCCTCCGCCTGATTACAAACAACTGATTCAACTTTTGACGTCTCCAAACTTAATCCAGCTGCCGATTCCATGAACACCAAACCAACTACTGATTGTTTATAATGCGAACCATCTGCTGGACAAATATGGCTGCTGCTGATCGTCTTCTTCGATAGCTAAAACCTGTACGCTTAAGTGGAATTGTTAGAAACACAATAACAGGTTTTGTGTAATTCAAAACTTAATCAGGATCTGTCAAAACAGATCCATCACGTACTTCTGTTGAGCCACAGTCAACTTGTTCTCTTTTGTCTCGTCGTTTCCTTCACATATTTGAGTCAGCTTTTCCGAAATATCTTTAGCTGTGGCGCAAGTTTTGATCTTACTGAACATGTTTTTGTCCTTGTCCAGCGTCTTGAAGATAATATCCTTGGCCACATTGTCTAGATTCGCCTTCTTTTTATCCTCATTAGTGTACTCATGTATGCTCTTCTCCAGAAACTGAGGCTCTCCGTTAGAAATTGCAAAAGCTAGGTTTGGCTTCATTATTTTCAGCGGCCCTTCTGTGATAACAGACCACATGTCGTCATCCTGAGCAGCCAGATGAGCTTGCATGCGAATCTTCCAATCGTCATAATCCTCCTTAGAAAACATAGGAATCTTGTTGTGAGAAGTTGACATTTTAATATATGATAAAGCACAAACAACAACTGTTCAATACTGAGATTCGCAGGCTCTGATACCAATTGATAGGATCAATGTGGTTCGAAAAACAGCTGCAAGAGTTCAGAAGGGGGGGTTGAATGAACTCTTGGTATTTTCAAATTTTTGAAACCTTTTAAAAAAGTTTTACAATCACCCGCTTAACTTAAATCCGAGTTACCAGATTTAAGATATCTCAGTTTAAATCAAATTTCTCGACTAACAAAAAGTGCGGAAAGAAGTCGATTAATTTGTGAACAGATTAAGGCAGTAAGTAAATGCAATAATGTAAAAGTCTAAGGGTCGAGAGTTTGTTTATGGAATTTCGGATATCAATATCCTACGTCTCCCCTTCTTCCTTTTCAGGAAGGTTCCACTAGAAGATTTGATGGTTACAGGCCTTCTGCAAACACCCAATCACCGAGCCTCGCTCAAGTTGAACTCCTAGCAACACCAATCACAAAGCAGTCGCAACTGTTGTTTATAACACTTGATATGTTTGTCAAACGGCTTTTGCGTAGCACGTTTGTTACAGACTCAATAAAATATGACAGTGAAATACAATGATTGTCAGTGCTGTAAATCTTCTGGTTTCTAAGCTAAGAAACTTGATTCAATACGGTGAACCATAAGATGAAGATATTTTCTGTGAAAATCAACACTTGTGTTCTTCGAGTTTGTGAGCTTTTGAGAGATAGCTTCAATGTGTGATATTCTCAGAGATAATGAGAACGAATAATGGCGAGAATGACAGAGAGCTTCTTCAGTTCAAGTTCCAGCTCTATATATACTCTTCATCCTCCAGCGGTCATTTAATTTTGTAAAGGAAACAAAATCCCTTTTTGAAAATCTGTTAATCGTATGACCGTATATTCTGCTCCACCAAATGGTAAATTGCACATCGTCAGAGCCAAATTGTCTATTTCTGTGAAATCATCGTATAACGTCCTCTGTAAATTGTGTACTATTTACCCAAAATAGTACCGACGTTGTCTCCTTAATTCCAGGCAATAGTACGATTCAATCTTCACCATTGATTCTTTCCATTTTGAATATGTAATCGCGTTTGAATCGATTTGTCACTTGTGCCTGAAGCTTTTCTGTTGAGCAGATCTTTCTTTCTCGAAGACACTTGAATAGTCCATTGCTTTTCGAATACATAGCTGTAACGGCATCTGTTGAATACACTGTCTCATTACCAAAATGCGAATATTTCTGTTGACATCAACCATTGTTGTTATCTATTAGACACACTGTTACGGTATCTGTTGACATATACCATTGCTGTTTGAATAACAAAGTCTGTTGGCAGATAACAAAGCTGTTCAATAACAAAGTCTGTTGGCAGATATCAACGATTCATTCTAGAGCACTTTCAACAGTAGAAATCTGACCCGATAAACTGAATAACCTGACCAGCACTTACAATAGTAGAACTCTGACCCGATAGACTAATTGTTTCAGAACCCAAATCTGATCAAAACTGTAACCCGATAACATATCTGAAATCCGCAAAGTCTGATTTCTTCGAACGTCATCCATAAGTCCAATTCTTGTCTTATTTTTGTTATCCACCAAAACTATAAATTTTACTTTAACACAATTCACCGATAAGTTCAGACCTCATTGCTAAGGCAGAAGTCTCTCAAATCTGGCCTCAGCTATCGATCACATCTGCCAACGCTAACTCAGATCTGATCTCCAAACAAACATGCGTTTCTTCTACCAAAACGACGTCGCTCTTACTTATCAAAACTACGTAGCATCGGAGTCCGCTCTCGCAAGAGATCCTGCTAACGCTCCTCAGATCTTGATCACATGTGTATTCAGCAAACCGCACAGGTCTACACAGCACCGTTGACCAACGTTGACATCTGAACAACTCTGGACCACTGACCATCGCTGACTTCTTAGAGTAGAAGCTCACATCTGCTCACGCCCGATAAGCAGATTTCATTCACTAGCGTCAAGTCTGAATACGCAATACGACAGCGTTTCGCTCCCTGCTTATGACAACTCACGCAAACACACCGGGACACATCTTAACATCTAGATCCCGCTCAAAACTGAAATTCTGAAAAATCACGAAGTCTTCAAATCTGAAAACCCGATACTCAGAAACTCAATTAGCTAATTCTAAACCAAATCTGAATAGCTAATTAAATCATAATTAGAAAATTCTAGTCCTCACAGTATGAGTTTGAATTAGAAACAAGATCTGAGGCAGGACCGTCGACATCTCAACCAACTAAAGCTTTAGCGGCAACAAAATCTGAACAAAGCTCACCAATCAAATCTGTTGAACAACTCAGCAATGATGCAATGTCCCTCTTCGTCAAGAAGTTTGGGAAATTCCTGAGAAGATCCTATAACCCTTCTTTTTCTTTTAATAATGCTAACAAATCTGAAAAATTATCTACTGATATGAACTGTTACAATTGTGGTCGTCCAGGCCATTTTGTCGCAGATTGTAATAGGCCAAAGAAGGAGGACAGACCTAAAAGGGATGAGAAGAAGGAAGATAGATCCAAGGAAAGATCAAAAGAAAGAGGGATGAGGACAAGATCTTACAAAAGGCCCAACAGAAAGAATGATAGAAAAGTACTTGTTGCAGAAGAAAGCAACAAAAACTGGGCAGACTCGGATTCCGATTCTTCATCCAGTAGCTCTTCATCAAGCGATAGTGAACAGGAGGAAGTTCACTGCCTAATGGCTAACCAACCTTCAGATGACGAGGTATTTTATTTTTCCAACACTGAATTCACACGGGAGGACCAATCAACGCACTCAATGAAATGGTCCACGAGTATAGAAAGATTTCTCAAACATTCGAGGAAGTCAAAGCTGAAAACATGGATTTGAAAAATAGCTCAGTGGAACCAAGCATTGTTCAACTTGGTGAAACTGACAGTTTACAAATCGAGTTGAGTAAGCTGAAAACTGAGAATGAATCATTGAGATTAAGATCCTGTGAGCTCGAATCAGAAAACGAAAGGTGAAATGTGGTAATGAGCTCCTGGACCCAGTCTTCTGTCTCTCTAAGTAAGTTGCATGAGACTCAAAAGCCACTTAATGACAAATCTGGCTTAGGTTTCAATGCTGGTGAAGCAGCTCGGGAGAGACCTCTACTCAGTCAAATCTGGTATATGACAAATTCAAACAGATGAATTTTGTCAAAGCCAGTGTGATACATGATGCATGTGAGTCAGTAAGGTATGATGACCAGATCTTGGGGCAACTGAATCAGAAAGGGAAAGCTAGTATTGGCTATGTCAGACCCGAGAACTCTAAGTCTAGTTAGCTAAAGAACAGAATTGACAAGGAAAAGGCGAAAGCTGGATCCAAGTCGTTTGTTCAGAACCAACAAAGACGTGGTTCTCAGAAGGTCAAATCTGAATGGAGAAAGGTTCAGCCCCGAAGAGATCTGAATGGTTACCAAAACTCAAAATATCTCACCATATTTCTGCACACACCCTTATGAACTTTCATACTGGGAAAACTGTTAAGGTAATTCAAGTATGGGTCCCGAAAGGGATAATCCGATCTGGACCCAAGTAAAATTGGGTATTAAAATTTCTTTTCATGTTTGCAGGACAACAGGTACAAGGCTGGAGATGAGTCAATTATATGGTACATTGATAGTGGCTGTGAACGACACATGAATGGAAACCCAAAGCTACTAACATATGTGATTCCTCACAAAGGAGCAAATATCGTTTTTGGTGATAACTCACATGGTAACACTCTGGGTAAGGGTAAGCTTACCCACGGTAACATTTCAATATCTGATTTCTTAGTCGTTGAAAATTTGCGTTATAATTTGATTAGCATAAGTGAGTTATGTGATAAGGGTTACATAGTTAACTTCCAAAAGCACACTTGCACAGTTCAAAGTCCAGAAGGTTGATAACTCACATGGTAACACTCTGGGTAAGGGTAAGCTTACCCCACGGTAACATTTCAATATCTGATTTCTTAGTCGTTGAAAATTTGCGTTATAATTTGATTAGCATAAGTGAGTTATGTGATAAGGGTTACATAGTTAACTTCCAAAAGCACACTTGCACAGTTCAAAGTCCAGAAGGTCTGACCGTATTGGTGGGTAAAAGATCGGGGAATACCTACATTATCAATTAGTCAGAACCAACGGGTCTGAACTGATATACCTTGCAGCTGACTCTTCCAAGAGTTGGTTGTGTCATCAGCGAATGAACCATCTCAACTTTAAAACACTTTCCAAATTGAGTCAGCATGAACTGGTTTCTGGTATGCCTAAAATAAATTTTTCTAAGGACAAGATCTGTGCCGCATGTCAACTTGAGAACAAATCCGTTTTACTTTTAAAAAGAAAGGCGGTAAACGTTCTTCCCGAAGCTTAGAGCTTTTACATATGGATCTTTTTAGTCCTATTCCCGTAACTATCTTAGGGGGAACGAACTACACCCTAGTTGTTGATGATGATTTTACAAAATTCACTTGGGTGCTGTTTTTAAAATCAAAATCTGATACCGTTGACCAACTGATTCGGCTTTTAAAACGTTTACAAAATGACAGATCTTGTACAATCAACCGGATAAGAAGTGATCGTGGTACCGAGTTTTTAAATCAAAAATTATCTTCTAATCTGGATGACATAGGATAAAGCATGAGCTTTCTACAGCTAGAACTCCTCAACAGAACGGGTTGGTTGAGAGGAGAAATCGTACTTTAAAATAAGCTGCTAAATCAATGATTGCTTATTCCGGCATTTCTCAAAAATTCTGGGCAGAAAGCAGTTAAATACAACCTGCTATACTCAAAACAGATCTATGATTAACAAGTTGCACAAAAAAACCCCTTATGAGATCTGGAATGGTAAGAAATCTTATATTTCATATTTCAGGGTGTTCGAGTGCAGATGTTTCATTCATAATAATGGTAAGAAGCACCTAACAGCTTTTGATGCTAAATATGATGCAGGAATATTCCTAGGTTATTCAGCTGTGAGAAAAGCCTATCGAGTATTCAACAATCAAAGTCTGACAGTTGAAGAATCAGCACACGTTGTCTTTGATGAGACAAGCTTCAGATCCAACTCAGCTGCGAGCCTCAATGATTTATGTACTCGTCTAAAATCATCCAGCCTTGATGACTCCGATGATGACGTGCCACAACAAAGATACTCAGTAGAGATACAACCAGAGTTGGACACACCGCATGACAACGCTCACACAGATCTGATAGGTAACCCAGTGGTTGCTGATTTGACTAACATTGACCAGGGGCAGGATCAGATCTCATCAAGTGTACCAGTTGCTGGAACTCAAGTGACCAATGCTCAAGATGTTGCACAAACAGATCCTATAGTACATCAATCAACATCTGATGCACAAAATGCGAGCACATCACAACTGGTTTATGGATCAAATCTGAAACAAGGATATTATCAATTGACATCAAACAATCCAGATGCGACCATCCAGCCAGACATCCAAGCATAACAAGGAGCATATCCAATCGGATCTGATCTTCAGTGGAATAGTAATCATCCACCCGAGCAGGTCATAGGTAACATTAACTCTCCTGTTCGCACACGAGGCCAGCTATTGCATGATCACTTTGATTCAGCATTCATTTCGCATATAGAACCTAAACTAATAGAAGAAGAATTAGCAGACCCAAGCTGGATAGATGCTTTGCAAGAAGAAAGAAATCAGTTTAAGCGAAATAATGTATGGAAACTTGTACCTAGACCTTCTAATCATTCAGTGATAGGAACTAGATGGGTCTTTAGGAACAAACTGAATGAAGATGGAGTAGTAACACGGGACAAAGCTAGACTAGTTGCTCAGGGCTTTAGGCAAATGGAAGGTATAGATTTCGATGAAACCTTGACACCTGTAGCTATATTAGAAGACATTCGCATGTTCCTAGCATATGCTGCATATAAAGACTTTAAGGTTTTTCAAATGGATGTTAAGAGTGCATTTCTTAATGACATCTTAACAGAGGAAGTGTATGTTGCACAACCTCCTGGCTTCGTAAATCATACATATCCAAATCACGTTTACAAATTGGATAAAGCTCTATATGGGTTGAAGCAAGCACCCAAAGCTTGGTATGATACACTGTCCAAGTTTCTTATTGAGCATGATTTCACCATAGGAACTGTTGATAAGACGCTATTTAAATTTTTGAAATCTGATCATGTCCTGTTAGTGCAAATCTATGCTGATGATATTATATTTGGGTCAACTAACCCCAAACTATGCCAGAAATTTTCTAAGTTGATGCAGGACAAATTTGATATGAGCATGATGGGAGAGCTCACGTTTTTTCTGGGATTACAAGTGAGACAGCTTGACCATGGAATCTTCATCAATCAAGCAAATATACGAAAGAACTGTTAAAGAAATTTGGCATGGACAATTGCTCAGCAGCAGCGACCCCAATGAGCTCCTCAATCAAGCTAGACAAAGACGAAGCTGGATCTGCCATTGAGGTATCTCTATATCGTGGTATTATAGGATCCCTGCTTTACTTAACTTCTAGTAGACCAGACATCATGTTTGCTGTCTATATGTGTGCTAGATTCCAACCGGAGCCAAAGCAATCTCATTATATTGCTGTAAAGCGTATACTGAAATATCTTAAAGGAACTTCCAATGTGGTTCTTTGGTATCCCAAAGACTCGGGCTTTCAACTAATCGGTTATAGTGATGCAGACTACGCATGATGTAGAGTTGATCATAGAAGCACAAGTGGTACTTGTCAATTCTTAGGAGATCGATTGATTTCCTGGTTCAGTAAGAAGCAGACCTCTATTGCAACGTCTATAGCTGAAGCAGAGTATTTAGTGGCTGGAAGCTGTTGTGCTCAGATTCTATGGATTCAACACCAGCTAAAGGACTACGGCATTGATGCTTCTGAAGCGCCTATTTTCTGTGACAACACCAGTGCCATCGCGATTACTCAAAATCCAGTGCTGCACTCTAGAACAAAGCATATCGACATCAGGCATCATTTCATAAGAGATCATGTGCTCAAGAAGGACGTCAGGTTGGAGTATGTGTTGACTGACCAGCAAGTAGCTGATATCTTCACAAAGCCTCTACCCGACGCTAAGTTTTCTTATTTCAGGAACATTTTGGGTCTGTTAGAATTGCCTTGATTTGTCTGTGCGCTAACAATTGCAGGTTGAACAGCCTCTGTGTTTTATCAGATCTGCGTCTACTGTTCAAGGGGAACACCGTGAAATTCAGATTTGGTAAAATTTCAAACTTGGGAAGTGAAACGTCACATCCACATTCTCGCACCGTTTCACATTCTCTGTTTACATTACGCCGTTTCTTTCTCAGTTATCTTAATTTGCACAAAATTACTTTCAAGCTTTCGTGTATTCTTGCGTTCTAGTGTTCTTTGTTTGCAGAATATTCATATTTCAGGCGTCTTCTCGATCAAGCAACTATTTCGCAATGGCTTCAGCATTCATCACCAACGCTCTGCAAGTCAACTTCAATTCCGTTTTGGGGATTCAGGATAATGAGGGGATGGTATAGATGTTCCAAGCCCTAGTATGTGTTGTATGAGCAGGAATTAGAACAGTTTTTCGATACAACTATGGTGCAAGATGGTGATATTACTTGTATTGTTTCCAGGAAGTATGTAGAAATTTCTGAGGACAGGTTTGCAGGCGTATTCAACCTGTCTACTGATGGATTAACCGATTTGTCTGCAGTTCCAAATGATATAGTTTCACAGGCGAGATTTTTGTTCTCTAAGTCTGGTAAGCCTGTTCAGTTCTCATGCAAGAATAGGCTGTGAAGTATGAGTTTCGTTTGTTGAACGATATTTTGACAAAATCTATTACTGTTGAAGCGGATTCTTTTGATGCCGTAGCCCACGAAAGATTTCTGATGATGATGGCAATACATTTTGGGATTAAGGTCAATTGGAGCAAAATTCTTTTTGAGGTTTTGAAGGAGATGGCTGACAGAACAATCAAAAAAGATCCAAGGGTTTTGCAGCTCAAATCTGTGTTCTTTTTAAAGGCAACCCTGCGGTCACCTTGGGAGAGGCAAAGACTTTCCCTCCTTTGAAAATCCTTTCTGC
Organism: Dorcoceras hygrometricum; assembly: GCA_001598015.1. Taxonomy (NCBI): domain Eukaryota; kingdom Viridiplantae; phylum Streptophyta; class Magnoliopsida; order Lamiales; family Gesneriaceae; genus Dorcoceras; species Dorcoceras hygrometricum. The sequence goes on along the minus strand of KQ996491.1, from coordinate 298,394 downwards.
CAAGACGGTGAACACATACATCTCCACGAACAAAACCATCGATGCTCATGGAGAATCTGATAAGACCAAAGTGGCCCAAGTAGCAATTGTGAAGAAGAAGTCTGTGTCGAAAAAGAAATCTTCTTCGATTTCTAACAAGGATGCAGATGATGTACACGTGGAAGTAGTTGCTGAGAAGGCTGTGTCGAAGAAGCGACCAGCTGCTGTTTCTGAGACAACTGTTGTCAAAAAGAAAAGGACAACATATGGGAAGACAGTATCCAAAGAAAAGGATCTGGCACTTATATCAATGGCACAAGATGTTGAACCTATCTCCGTTGTGCCTGCTGAGCGTCCTCATGCTCAGAAGCAAAAAGCATCAAAGCGAAAGCTGAGGATGATAGCTAGTTCTGATGATGAAATTGTTGAGAAGGAGCCAGCTGTGGAGATAGTGCTAGTGGAACAGAAGGAGAAGACATTTGTTGATGAAGTCGACACTATTATTGAAGAAGTGATTGCTGCAACTGCACAGTTGGAAACAGATTTGGCAGAACCTACTGTAGCAAGGTCTTAAGATATAACTGTTGAGATCTCTGAGAGCTTGACTGCTGTGACTGATGAGGAATCTAGGAATATTGAGGATCTTTTGAAACAGATTCAGGGTGATGCGATGTTGCCATCTGTCCTTGCTGCTGAACCAACAAAGATCAAATTCGCACTAGGAATTCAGATTTTGGGGGTCCACAAACTAGAACAATACAAGGCCAATCTTCTGAAGATTGCTGCTACTGACAAGGGGAAGGAGCCTCTTGTGGTAGACACTATTCAAGGGCATCCGGCCCGTAAGATTTTCTCTTTAATCTTTGCAGATATCGATTTTCTTATCCAGATGAGAGAGCAGGTGATTGAAACGGTGGATGCTTTCTTCAATTATTTTAGTATTCGCAGACTATCAGGTTTGGGATCCCTTGAGGTGATTGCTGCTAAATAAGAAAAAGTTCTGAATTGGGGTGTAACGCCCCAAAATCCATAAGACCACAAATTCTAAATCCTTATAATTCAAGGACCCATTTCTAATTTCAGATCTCACCATTGTTTATTTATTCAAAAGCTTATTTCCCATTTTCATAGTTCACGCAATGCATGAGGCCTATTAGATGTCTCCTTGAGCGCAAGATGAGCAGTTTTCAGATTTTACAAAATGAAATGGCCGGGATGGGAGAATGGTTAAGTTTCAAATTTATGTAGCGCTTTTGCAAATCAAAATAGTGACAGGGAATTTTAAGTAAAATTTTGAGATTTATACATGGGATACCATGCCTACTCAAGTGTTTTCCCCTGTTACAAATCAGACTCCCATGCCGTTGTCCTTGTGAACTATAAGTTCCTTTCTTGCGAGAAATATTCATTATGCATCAATCAAAATAGGAAGCTCATTGTAGCGCTCAAGAAGACTCTCTGTGAGACCTGCTGCATTTCGTGATTTCTCCTTATTGAGGCAAGTAAATCTGATTCTTGATACGCCATGAAAGCATGTGTATTGTTCTTGTCTCGTTTCATGATTCCTGCCTAAGTTATGTTTAATCAGCCTTTGTTCATGGTCGAGAAATATTCATTATGCATCAATCAAAATAGGAAGCTCATTGTAGCGCTCAAGAAGACTCTCTGTGAGACCTGCTGCATTTCGTGATTTCTCCTTATTGAGGCAAGTAAATCTGATTCTTGATACGCCATGAAAGCATGTGTATTGTTCTTGTCTCGTTTCATGATTCCTGCCTAAGTTATGTTTAATCAGCCTTTGTTCATGGTTTGCTGATATTGATAAGAATGTTTAATTTTCGGGTTCACAGTGGGTTATGTTTGGAACTCAAAAATGTATTTTTCGAAGTGAATGTTGAAGATGTTGATGTTATTTTAAAATGCTGAGCATTTCAGGTTTCTGTTTCATCATAAAGTTGCAAAGTTCTCCTTTCTCTTCTGGTGGATGATAATATCAGAACTTGATGCTATGTATTCGGTAGTTGTTAGTTGAATCAGTATAAAGTCTGGTTTGATAAACAATAACTGATAGCGTGGTTGTCGTTTTGATGTTATAACACCAAGCCAAAATCAGTAGTTGCACTGTTTATTCCAGCTGTTGCATTTCGTTGTAAATTCAGTAGTTGCACTGTTCATTTCTAAAGGTACTATTCATTGCGACTGGTTCCTGTACCTTGCGTATGGTATTGTGTCTTGCGACTGGTTCCTGTACCTTGAGTCTGGTATTGTGTCTTGCGACTGGTTCCTATACCTTGCGTATGGTATTGTGTCATGCGACTTGTTCCTGTACCTTGCGTCTGGTATTGTGTCTTACGACTGGTTCTTGTACCTTGCTTCTGGTATTGTGTCTTGCGACTGGTTCCTGTACCTTGCTTCTGGTATTGTGTCTTGCTACTGGTTCCAGTACCTTGCGTCTGGTATTGTGTCTTGCGACTGGTCCTGTGTCTTGCGACTGATTCATATATATATCCAATGTCTGAATTTCTTACCAACGACTCATTTCCTATGTTTTAACTGGATGCTCAGTGAAAAATGTTTTGATGGAAAATGATTTAAAAATGAATTGAACCCTGATGTTAAGATCTGATTCCGTTCAGTAGATGTTTAAAGGAAGAAAATGTTCAGACTTTAGGATTTATGGCAAAGATAACAGACGGTCAAAATTGGAAGGGCGAGCAGCAGACGAGAGGGTCGGTTGCCCCCTTCATATTGGGTGAGATTTCACCATATTGTAACTGATATCAGTAGTCATTCGATCGAGTGCAACGGGACCTAAGTAGAGCTTCTGAGCCATAATTCTAACAAAAATGATAACGCTGGGAATTGATTTTATTCCCAGAATAGACGTTTATGACAAGCAATGTTTTATGACTTCCTTTAAACTATGATGTCTTATGTATTGCGCCTGCATATATTGTGCTTGTTTACTTTCAGTTTTTCTTGTTGAGCCCCTTGGATCACTAGATTTCTTGGTGCAGGTGAGTCCGCGCCGGAGCAGATGGGAGGTGGAGTTTGAACCAGTAGCGGCGTGCTAGTGTTTATCGAAGGCCTGCGTTTCCGTGATGTTAATTTTGTATTTTGCTGTTTTTGTTGTCTTTGATCTTAGTAAAATCTGTATTAAGATCCGTTACAACAAAGATGAATTCAAATAGAGTTCAGTAGTTGTAATATAGCGACTTGCGCATTTTGTACTATGAAATTGTAATGAAACCTGATTTTAACCTCTTGGCGCCAACGGTTGTACTTTGATTTTTTTTTTAGCAAGGCAATGCAACTTGCTTACTTTATTATTTCAGCCCCTCTATTTCCTTTTCATTCCTTTTTCCTTGATTCCGTGGCTCCCATGAGGTTTGGACGTCACAAACATGGTATCAGAGCATGGTCCAGAGATAAACACACGCACTCCTTGCTGGAACAGATTTCATCGACCCTCTCTTCGGGGCATTGAGTTTTCTTTTATGTTTTAGAGCATCTATTTTTTATTCTTGCATATTCTGATGTCCTTATGTGGTGGATTACGGGCTATAGATTAAGATGTCTGGCCGGGGAAGAGGGAGGAGGAATACCCCTGAAGATGAACCCAGTCCTGATAGTAACGCTAGTATTGCCCAACTTCTAAGGTTGCTGGTAGAACAGCAGGGGAGAGGCAATGGTCAATCCTCCAGTAGTAGAGGACCTAGCAATGATGACCCTTGGATTACGGGCTATAGATTAAGATGTCTGGCCGGGGAAGAGGGAGGAGGAATACCCCTGAAGATGAACCCAGTCCTGATAGTAACGCTAGTATTGCCCAACTTCTAAGGTTGCTGGTAGAACAGCAGGGGAGAGGCAATGGTCAATCCTCCAGTAGTAGAGGACCTAGCAATGATGACCCTCAAGAACGATTTCGAAGACAAAAGCCAAGGGAGTTTAGTGGCACCACAGATCCGTTTGTCGCCGAAAGCTGGATTAAATCAATTGAGGTGATATTTGAGTATCTTCAGACGCCAGACTTAGAAAGATCCAGATGTGTGATCTACATGTTGAGGGATGATGCTATGCTCTGGTGGGAAGGAGCAAAGTTAACCGTAGATGTGACAAATCTCCCCTGGGAGGAATTCAAGCGGGTGTTCTTTGAATAGTATTTCACAGAGGATAAGAGGTCTGAATTGAAAAGAGAGTTCTTGATGATCAAGCAAGGGGACATGACTATCCAGGAACATGTTTGAAAGTTCGACCGAGGGTGTTATTTTGTACCATTGATTGGAGCTAATCCTAAGGAGAAGTTGCGACATTTTGTCGATGGATTGAAACCAGTGCTCAGGCATGATGTGAGGCTGGTAGAACCAAAGGATTATCGGGGAGCGGTGGACAAGGCTCTAAGAGCTGATCAAGATTGGAGAGCTGTTGTGGAAGAGCGACAGCTGAAGAGGCAGGCCTTTCAACAGAAAGACCAGCGACCACCCAAGAAGCCATATAAGAATCAGCAGCGGCCGCAAGAACAGAAGCCTCAGGAGCAGAAACCTTTGGTTGTGCAACCCATTAGCGCAGTTTCAGCAGTCGGCAGTAGAACTCAGTGCCCCAAGTGCCATAAGAACCACCTTGGTCCTTGTAGAAAGGGACAGAATGTTTGTTACAGATGTTGATTGCCAGGGCATGTTATAAGGACTGCTCGAAGACGAAACGGTTGGTGACCAGTAGAGCTTACGTCATGACGACTGAGCAAGCCAATCCAGACTCTACAGTGGCTACGGGTAAGATCTTGATCGTTGGAATTCCCTCTTTAGCTCTGATAGATTTAGGCGCTACGCATTCATTTATAGCAGCAGATTTTTCTAAGAAATTACCTGTTATACCCGACCAGGTGACTATAGGATTTTGCATAACAGTTCCCTCTGGGGAAGAGCTGGTATCCCATAACTTGTTTCATGACATAGAACTTAGACTTCAAGAGCATTCAGTTACTGCTGATTTAATTGTTTTACCGATGCCTTAGTTCGATCTAATTCTAGGAATTGATTGGTTGACTAAATACGGAGTCGTGATAGATTTCAAACTTAGAACCGTAGTGGTGAAACCTCCAAGAGGAGACTGGTTCGCGTTCGAGGCTGGTCAGATGTGTAAAATCCCTCGGATTATTTCAGCTCTCAAGGCGCAGAGTTGTTTGAGGAAAGGAGGATTAGGATTCTTGATAAGTCTATCCTCTTTAGTAGTTACCAGTAAACCTTCACTTTCAGATGTTGAAGTAGTGAACGAATTCCCCGAGGTCTTTCCAGAAGACATATGCGGACTGCCACCTGATAGGTAATTGGAATTCGCAATTGATTTAGTGCCAGGAGCAGCACCAGTTTCTAGACCACCTTATCGTCTTGCTCCATCAGAAATGAAAGAATTAAAAGAGAAATTACAAGAGCTGCTAGACAAGGGCTTTATTCGACCAAGTACATCACCATGGGGAGCCCCTGTTTTGTTCGTCAAGAAGAAGGACGAGAATCTAAGGCTGTGTATAGACTATAGAGAGTTGAATAAGCTGACGATTAAGAATAAGTATCCCTTGCCTAGAATTGAGGATCTGTTTGAACAGTTGAAGGGATCAGTAGTTTTCTCTAAGATTGATTTGAGGTCTGGTTATCATCAAATGAAGATAAAACCAGCAGAAGTTTACAAAACAGCCTTTAGAACACGATATGGTCATTATGAATTTTTGGTAATGCCCTTCGGACTTACTAACACCCCCTCAGCTTTTATGGACTTGATGAATAGAGTTTTCCAATCCTTTTTACATCAGTTTGTAGTTGTATTTATTGACGATATTTTGGTGTATACCAAGAACAGATTCGAGCACGCAAACCACCTAAGAACAGTGCTTCAGATTTTGAAAGACAAGCAGCTGTTAGCCAAGTTTAGCAAGTGTGTCTTTTGGCTGGAAAATGTTTCTTTTCTCGGGCATAGTATATCCAAAGATGGATTGGAAGTAGACACAGCAAAGGTGAAAGCCGTTCGCGACTGGCCGGTACCAACCTCTGTTTCAGAAGTTAGGAGTTTTGTGTGGTTAGAGGGATATTACAGGCGCTTTATTAAAGGATTTTCAAAATGTCTGTCCCCTTAACATCGCTGACTAGAAAGTTGAGCAAATTTGAATGGACCCCCGACTGCCAAGTCAGCTTTGAGCAATTGAAACAGGAGTTGATTGAAGCTCCTGTGCTAACTATGCCATCTGATCAGGGGAAATTTATCATTTACACAGATGCGTCGAAGTTGGGATTAGGAGCTTTTTTGATGCAAGATCATAGAGTAATTTCCTACGCTTCTCGACAGCTGAAAAATCACGAAAATAATTATCCCACTCACGACTTGGAGCTGGCAGCAGTTGTATTTGCCTTAAAGATTTGGAGGCATTACTTGTATGGGGAGAAGTGTGAGATATTCACAAAAGTCTGAAATATTTCTTCACCCAAAAAGAATTAAACATGAGGCAGAGGAGATGGCTGGAGTTGGTGAAAGATTATGACTGCACGATCAGCTATCATCAAGGCAAGGCTAACGTGGTTGCTGACGCTTTAAGTGGAAAGCCTGTTGGACTAGCACAACTCATCATCCGAAAACCATTGGCATCTGATATTGAGAAGTTTGGATTAGAGCTGGTACCCAGCACCTGCAATTCAGTCGTAGCTGATACCTCAGTGAGATCAAATTTGTTGGACAAAATTCGTGAGGGTCAGCTGAGGGATGAGCAACTACAGAAGTGGGTTAAACAAGATTGGGAGAGAGGTGGCAGCCTCTATTTTTCAGACTGTAGCGTAATCAGATTTCAAGGAAGAATTTGGGTGCCGCAAGTGGATACTTTGAGATCAGATTTGTTGGAAGAAGCCCATACAACCCCATACTCTGTGCAACCAGGGAGTACTAAAATGTATAAAGACCTCCAGCAGTTGTACTGTGGCCAGGAATGAAACGAGACATCTCCAGATTTGTCTCGGAATGTTTAACTTGTCAGCTGGTGAAGGCTGAACACCAAAGACCAGCTGGGTTGTTGAAGCCATTGCCCATTCCAGATTGGAAGTGGGAATTTATTGCCATGGATTTTGTGACTGTATTGCCTCGAACTGCTCAAGGTTATAATTCTATTTGGGTTATTGTAGATAGACTTACGAAATCTGCTCACTTCCTGCCGGTGAAGACAACCTACGACGTGAGTAGGTATGCAGAGTTGTATGTGAAACAAATCATCAGACTTCATGGTTTTCCATTGTCGATTGTGTCTGATAGGGATTCCAAGTTCACGTCTGCATTTTGGAAAAGTCTGCATCGAGCTCTGGGAACAAAGTTGACATTCAGTATAGCCTTTCACCCCCAAACCGATGGAAAATCAGAAAGAGTGATCAAGATTCTAGAGGATTTACTCAGAGCATGTATTATAGATTTCTCAAAAAGTTGGGATTTGAAACTACCATTGGTGGAATTTGCGTATAACAACAGTTTCCAAGCTTCCATCCAGATGGCGCCATACGAAGCTCTATATGGACGTAAATGTAGAACGCCTCTTCATTGGGATGAGATAGGAGAGCGAGATGGTCTAGGACCAGATCTGGTAGAACAGGCGATGAAGGTTGTTAGAAAAATAAAGGAAAGGATGAGAACAGCTCAAAGTAGACAAAAGAGCTATGCATACAATAGACGAAGGGAACTAAGTTTTGACGTTGGTGATCACGTCTTTTTGAAAGTAGCTCCAATGAAGGGAGTGATGCGTTTTGGAAAGAAGGGAAAACTGAGTCCCAGATACATAGGTCCCTACGAAATTCGGGATAGAGTAGGAACATTGGCTTATCGGATTGCACTGCCGCCTCATCTATCTTCATTGCATAATGCATTTCATGTATCAGCTTTAAGGAAGTACATTCCCCACCCATCGCACATATTGACCGTTGAACCAGTTCATTTAGCACCGGATTTGAGCTATGAATAAAGACCTGAGAAGATCCTCCTCAGGGAGATTAGAAAGGTGAGGAATAGAATCATCCCAATGGATAAATTTCAATGGTCGAATCAAACCGAACGAGAAGCTACGTGGGAAACGGAAGCTAGTATGCATAGTCGTTACCCAGATTTGTTCGGTAAGTATATTTCGAGTACGAAATTTTTATAAGGTGGGTAGAATTGTAACGCCCCAAAATCCATAAGACCACAAATTCTAAATCCTTATAATTCGAGAACCCATTTCTAATTTCAGATCTCAGCATTGTTTATTTATTCAAAAGCTGATTTCCAATTTTCAGAGTTCACGCAATGCATGAGGCCTATTAGATGTCGCCTTGAGCACAAGATGAGCAGTTTTCAGATTTTACAAAATGAAATGGCCGGGATGGGAGAATGGTTAAGTTTCAAATTTATGTAGCGCTTTTGCAAATCAAAATAGTGACAGGGAATTTTAAGTAAAATTTTAAGATTTAGACATGGGATACCATGCCTACCCAAGTGTTTTCCCCTTTTACAAATCAGACTCCCATGCCATTGTCCTTGTGAACTATAAGTTTCTTTCTTGGGAGAAAATATTCATTATGCATCAATCAAAATAGGAAGCTCATTGTAGCGCTCGAGAAGACTCTCTGTGAGACCTGCTGCATTTCGTGATTTCTCCTTATTGAGGCAAGTAAATCTGATTCTTGCTATGCCATGAAAGCATGTGTATTGTTCTCGTTTTGTTTCATGATTCCTGCCTAAGTTATGTTTAATATCAGCCTTTGTTCATGTTTTGCTGATATTGATATGAATGTTAATGTTTGGGTTCACAGTGGGTTATGTTTGGAACTCAAAAATGTATTTTTCGAAGTGGATGTCGAAGATGTTGATGTTATTTTAAAACGCTGAGCATTTCAGGTTTCTGTTTCATCATAAAGTTGCAAGTTCTCCTTTCTCTTCTGGTGGATGATAATATCAGAACTTGATGTTATGTATTCGGTAGTTGTTAGTTGAATCAGTATAAAGTCTTGTTTGATAAACAATAACTAATAGCGTGGTTGTCGTTTTGATGTTATAACACCAAGTCAAAATCAGTCGTTGCACTGTTTATTCCAGCAGTTGCATTCCGTTGTAAATTCAGTAGTTGCACTATTCATTTCTAAAGGTACTATTCATTGCGACTGGTTACTGTACCTTGCGTCTGGTATTGTGTCTTGCGACTGGTTCCTGTACCTTGCGTCTGGTATTGTGTCTTGCGACTGGTTCCTGTACCTTGCTTCTGGTATTGTATCTTGCGACTGGTTCCTATACCTTGCGTCTGGTATTGTGTCTTGCGACTGGTTCCTGTGTCTTGCGACTGATTCATATATATATCCAATGTCTGAATTTTCTTACCAACGACTAATTTCCTATGTTTCAACTGGATGCTCAGTGAAAAATGTTTTGATGGAAAATGATTTAAAAATGAAGTGAACCCTGATGTTAAGATCTGATTCCAATCAATAGATGTTTAAAGGAAGAAAATGTTCAGACTTTAGGATCTATGGCAAAGATAACAGACGGTCCAAATTGGAAGGGCGAGCAGCAGACGAGAGGGTCGGTTGCCCCTTCATATTGGGTGAGATTTCACCATATTGTAACTTATATCAGTAGTCATTCGATCGAGTGCAATGGGACCTAAGTAGAGCTTCTGAGCCATAAGTCTAACATAAATGATAACACCGGGAATTGATTTTATTCCCAGAACAGACGTTTACGACAATCAATGTTTTATGACTTCCTTTAAACTATGATGTCTTATGTATTGCGCCTGCATATATTATGCTTGTTTACTCTCAGCTTTGCTTGTTGAGCCCCTAGGCTCACTAGCTTTCTTGGTGCAGGTGAGTCCGCGTCAGAGCAGACGGGAGGTGGAGTTTGAACCAGTAGAGTCGTGCTAGTGTTTTTCGAAGGCCTGCGTTTCCGCGATGTTCATTTTGTATTTTGCTGTTTTTGTTGTCTTTGATCTTAGTAAAATCTGTATTAAGTCCCTTACAACAATGATGAATTCAAATAGAGTTCAGTTGTTGTAATATCGCGACTTGTGCATTTTGTACTACGAAATTGTAATGAAACCTGATTTTAACCTCTTGGCACCAACGGTTGTACTTTGATTTTTTTTTAGCAAGGCAATGCAGGTTGCTTAATTTATTATTTCAGCCCCTCTATTTCCTTTTTATTCCTTTTTCCTTGATTCCGTGGCTCCCATGGGGTTTGGGCGTCACATGGGGAGAGACAGATTTCGTGCAGATAGCTCTCAGCGGAGAGTAAATATTGTTACGAAGTATAGGGAGTTGCTTCTGCGTAAGTTATTAGAGGCCAGAAGGCACAATTTTGAATCCGGTATGCCAACTACAGCTATTGACCTAAAAGTTTTGGAACTGCTCACTGTCGCTCTGTTGGGGATCCGGATCCGGCCCCCGGCTAGGCAGCGGAAGAACAAGAAACAGGTGCCGGGAGGCGATCAATACGAAACAGTCAAAACAAACTATGACATTCATAGGATGTTTAAGCGGGTTACCTCGCTGGCACTTGTGCCTGGCTCCAACCGGTATTACAATAATCCGGCTCTTCTCGGTAGATTGCGGTAGTTTACGCCAATCCGATCCACGACCAGATCCGATACTCCTTCGTCAGGCTGCACTAGAAGCCCTGACGAGATCAGCACGAACGGATTCTCCTCGTCGAATTGGCCGGAAACAATTTTCCGGCGAAGACGGCGGCGGCGGCGGCGGCGCGTGGAGGCGGCGGCGGGAGTTGAGAGGAAGGAGGCGACGGCTTTTTCTTAGGGTTTAGGGTTATGTTGTGTAGAGTTACAAGTGTTATTATGAAGTCTATTAATCATAATTAAATAGAGTGTTGGACTTGGACCGGCACAACGGGCCCGGGTCCAACAATGAACATTCAGTTCATCTCCAACACCGAGACTTCATCGTAACTCCGATCGCCGATCAGATCGGACCGATCGACTCAGTTTCCAAAACTGAATAATATGATCTGAAAAACCATTTTTCAGAACCCTAGTGCAAAAAGACCGTTTTGTCCCTCAACAGCGGGAAACCCCGATTTGACCCCTGTTGACTTTTAGGAAGTCGCACTTCCCGAAATCCTCTTCTCGTGCTCAACACATTGAGCTGAGTATCCGTGCGGGAATCTCGAATCTAGTACTTGTGTGACCCTCAATGGTTCAGGGATACAGCTAGCCGTGGGCCCACAACCATTGTGGCTCC
>KQ996491.1:244765-258824 GCA_001598015.1 Dorcoceras hygrometricum | reverse complement strand
ACATAGCAAGTAGCCTCAATACCACGGTCTATCAACCGGGAAATCATCGGTCCGTGATCATCGGGGCCCGTCAGCCCATCACAGCTCGGCGGTAGACACTCATATCCAGTAGTCACCGCTCCGATGATAGCGTTGGACTGGTGCACAACACATCTGTTGATCAGATCCAACGTGGCTTGGGTCATCAATCAAATCTGTCAAGGCCCAGTATGTATGCATGTATGCCAATCAATATCAATTCTCAATGCATACAAATCATAATACGTGAAAATAGAATATCGAGTTCAATCAATTCAACAATTGTTCCACGTAAACACATAACAGCAACACCACACATTCCACAACATCGATTCAGTCATGCTCACGCTCAAGCTGTAAGTGCTGCTCAATTTGTACCTTTCTTCTTCAATGTACCTAACAGATTACTCAACAAAGTCACGGCAACACACGGCCAAGAAACCAGATTTCTCCTGGTTCAATTCACGCAGCAGGGACTTCCCAGAATTGCTGAAATCTGTTACAGGTACTCAATATCTTAGCTCAATTCAGCTACACAATCACGTTAATCCTACGGCCAGAAGTATACTTCAATCCTACACCTCTACACAGGCATTAACTACTAAAAACCGATCTCAAATTACAAGAAATGCTCACCAAAAAGCTAAAAAGAAACGACGGCAGAATCTGCTCAACGAAACCAGCAACTCACGAACGAGCAGGGCCTTCGGGATTTCTCAACTCGTTGCTCCTAGATTCCAAACTAGTATCAATGGGAAGAGCAAGTCTCAAGGAGTCCAGCGCCACCAAGAACGTCAAAATCAGAGGCTGGAATCGATGGGAAATGGCGATTGAAAGTGACGGTGAACAGTAGCTATTTCGAGGGTTTGGAAAAGAGGAGATAAGAAATATCTGGTTCTCAAATAATCCTAAGTGTCGAACGACACTTCCATTTATAATATCCCAAATCAACATCTGCTGATCACCAATATTCAATCGACAAGACCAGCAGGTACCTACCAGCAGATACCTTCCTTTCCCTTCGTTAAAAAACCAACAGAAGCAATCAAATGCTGTATGCGAAACTAAAATCTCGAAACGACACCGTTCCAACTAAACAAAACGACGCCGCAGCGTTATACCAGCAAGCAGCAGATCTCTTCAAAACAACCAACAACTTGTTCCAGCTGCAACATCCAAAACGCAGCGTTTTAACTTAATAAAACAACGTCGCCGCGCCTACACAAACAAATCCAGTCGATGCACTTACAAAACCAACAGGTACACAAGGGAAACTCTCGCAGCTGTTTACCACTTGCGTAATAGACGCTTTCTCTAAACGACGACGCATGCAACACCAGCAGTTGCATGTGGGAAACTCCTACTGCTGGTTTCTCACTATGACGCAAGGCACACGCAAGCGTTACTATCAGCAGCTGGTCACTCCTATCTAACACAACTGCTGAATCCCCTAGTCAACACTCAAAAACGTTGACCAACCCGTGTCGCTTCCTCAATCATTCTCGCGCCAAAAGCAATATCGGCCAGCAGCAACCCTTCCAAACGAACTAAAACCAGCAGATGCAACGCGTCACGTCTACGTCACCCTACCGATGCCAACACCAGCAGGTAGCTTCAGTGCCGTTGACCCACGTTGACTTCACCATAATTCGTTGCGACTGAATTCTCAAAATTAATACAACTTCCGAATCAGCAGGAAACCAGATTTTCTTTCGTAAAATCCTCTAAATACACGTGATTAATCCCAAATCAAATCAATTAATCACTAATCTAAATTCTCAATCCTCACAAAAGGAGCCCAAGAGATCTGGTTTAGAACCTGCTAAACACACAACGTACAAAACATAAATTTCACGGGTCGCAGGCACAGAACTCACGGCTGGGAGTCATACACTCAAACCAGCGATTTATCATCCTACTCAACAACTCAACATGAAGCTTAATATAAAGGCTAAGGCTAAGATCTCAATAGCAAATCGAAGTTCTACCTGCGCGCACAAACACACAGCCGAAGACAGCAACTTTGCGATCTCACTCTAGCCAACAACAGCCTCCAAGAATTGTATAGGATGAAAGAGCTTCACGAGAGGAGTCCAACGCTATCTCTAACGTACCAAACGGTGACCGGAAACGATGGGAATTGCCGTAGAAATGCTACGGTGAACAGTGTTCTAAGGTTCGAAGCAACGGACAACAATCCGGAGAAAATATCGCTAAGTATGGCATTGCTGTTGACACAATCAGCTCTCGCAAAACCAATCAACAGCTGAATCTCACAAAATACGCTAAACAAAACGGTGTCGCATCAACTTAACCAAACGACGTCGCATATAACACATCATCATATCTATCGACAGCTGATCACCTAAACCAGCAGCTGGATGAAATAGCGCATCAGATCTCTCAACAACAAACATATAACGCAACTACCAGCTGATACTCAAAACGCTGTGTTTCAACTAAATAAAATGGCGTCGCATAACCCAACAGCTGATTGCTACTAAAGGCAAACATACCAACTGATGAATTCCCAAAACGACGTAGTCTCAATCCTCAAATAGAAACACGCTAACAAAACTAACAGCTGGTTCCTGTTTACCAAAACGTCGTCGCTTTAGGGTCCTTAACGCTGTCTGCTGATTTTACAACTAAAATGCCAACTGCTGACAGACTTCACCAAATGCTAATACGACGTCTTATTGATCTCCTGCGGCAACTGATACCAGCTTTCACCAAAAAAATCCCGATTTCTAGCGCAACACCAAAATTACGGGAATTTTCCAGAATTGCTCTAAAACAGATTAATCCAACAACTAATATTTATTTAAATTCAGGTCTCACATTTCTCCCCCACTAAAAAGGATTTCATCCTCGAAATCAAAGAACAGTTCTGGAAAAACATCTCAACAACAAGATACAAAACAGAAATCCGCCTAACACAAGGCCAAGAGTTCAAGATAACTGAGCAAACAATTAACAACAACTAGGGAAGAAATACAATCAGAAGCTACAAACTACTGGAAGTCTAGCACCACTGCTATTCAAACAGATGCGGCCACTCGCGCTGCATCTTGTCTTCCAGCTCCCAAGTAGCTTCTTCCCTACCATGTTTGCTCTATTGCACCATCACCAACGGAATGGTCTTATTCCTCAACAGTTTCTCTTTTCTGTCTAGGATCTGCAAGGGATATTCCTGATAGCTCAACGTCTGATCTAGCTCAACCTCGTCAGTTCTAAGTACATGAGACGGATCTGGCTCATACTTCCTCAACATGGAAACATGAAAGACATCATGTAGAGAAGATAATTCTGTAGGCAACAACAGCCGATACGCTAATGGGCCAATCCTCTCGACAATTTCATACGGTCCGATGCAACGAGGGGATAACTTTCCCTTGTGTCCAAAGCGAATAACACTGCGAAACGGAGAAACCTTGAGATGATCACCAACCTGAAACTCCAGAGGTCGACGCCTCTTGTTCGCATAACTGGCTTGGCGATCCTGGGCAGCTTTCATCCGCTGTCGAATTAGATCAACATGATCCTTCATTTGCTGCACAAAGTCTGGGGCAGATAGCTGCTTCTCCCCCACTTCTTCCCAACATACCGGCGTCCAGAGGTCGACGCCTCTTGTTCGCATAACTGGCTTGGCGATCCTGGGCAGCTTTCATCCGCTGTCGAATTAGATCAACATGATCCTTCATTTGCTGCACAAAGTCTGGGGCAGATAGCTGCTTCTCCCCCACTTCTTCCCAACATACCGGCGATCTGCACTTCCTGCCATACAAAGCCTCAAAAGGTGCCATGCCAATCGTCACTTGATAGCTGTTATTATAGGAAAATTCCACCAAAGACAAAGCATCTTGCCAGCTACCTCCGAAATCCATCACAACAGCTCGTAACATATCCTGCAACGTCTGGATAGTTCGCTCAGATTGACCATCTGTCTGGGGGTGATACGCGGTACTCATAGCCAATCTGTTACCTAGAGCTGCTTGCAAACTCTTCCAAAACCTGGAAGTAAACCTTGGATCTCGGTCAGAAACGATCGAAACAGTCACACCGTGCAGTCTAACCACAAAATCGACGTACAGTTTCGCCATTTTCTTCAGAGAAAAGGTCATACCGTAGGGAATAAAATGTGCAGACTTTAACAATCGGTCAATGACCACCCAAATAGCATCGCATCCTCTGCTGGAACGAGGCAGATGCGTCACGAAATCCATCGCTATGTGCTCCCAATTCCATTGGGGCACTTCCAAACTCTGCAACAGACCACCAGGTCTCATCCTTTCGGCCTTAACCATCTGACAGTTCAAACAACGAGCGACAAAACCAGCAACGTCGCTCTTCAGGCCACCCACCAGAAGTGCGGCTTCAACGCATGGTACATCTTCCGTGCACCAGGATGAACACTGTGTCTACTGTAGTGTGCTTCCCGAAGGATCTCCTCCTTCAAATCAATGAGGTTAGGCACAACCAGCCTGCCACGAAACCTCAAGCAACCATCAGAAGAAACAGAATAATCCTCAAGTTCCCCAGCCCTGACCTTTAACTTCAACTTGTGGATGGAAGGATCAGTCCTTTGAGCTGCTCGAATAGTCGAAACAATTTGCGGCTCTACTTGGAAAGAAGAAACCACAACATAATCTTCAGCCAGGCAAAATATCCAACCAAAATTATTAAGATGCTCCTCATATTTAGAGATATACAACGAAGCAAGCATCTCACTAGCCTTCCTACTCAAAGCATCGGCCACTACGTTCGACTTCCCAGGCTGATACTTGATCTCGCAATAAAAGTCCTTTAGCAGCTCCATCCAACGACGCTGTCTCATATTCAAATCAGGCTACGAAAACAGATACTGCATACTTTTGTGGTCCGAGTACACCACAAATTGCTCGCCATACAGGTAATGACGCCAGATCTTCAGCGCAAAAACCACCGCTGCAAGCTCCAAATCATGGACTGGATAACGAGTCTCATGCGGTTTCAGCTTCCGCGAGGCATACGCAATGACTCAACCATTCTGCATCAAAACACATCCCAATCCATTGAGCGAAGCGTCAGAACAAACAACGAAACCACCTGATCCGGACGGCAGAGCTAACACAGGTGCAGTAGTCAGCTTCTCCTTGAGCAATTGAAACTCATTCTCGCATTGGACTGGATAACGAGTCTCATGCGGTTTCAGCTTCCGCGAGGCATACGCAATGACTCAACCATTCTGCATCAAAACACATCCCAATCCATTGAGCGAAGCGTCAGAACAAACAACGAAACCACCTGATCCGGACGGCAGAGCTAACACAGGTGCAGTAGTCAGCTTCTCCTTGAGCAATTGAAACTCATTCTCGCATTGCTCAGTCCACACAAACCGCTTGTCCTTCTGAGTCAATTGAGTCATCGGCTTTGCTACGCTAGAAAATTCTTCAATAAAACGACGATAATAGCCAGCCAGACCCAAGAAACTGCGAATCTCTGACACATTCCTGTGACGCTCCCAGTTCAGAACAACATCAACATTACTGGGATCCACAGAAATCCCCTCGGCTGAAATAACATGACCCAAGAAAACGACGCGATCCAGCCAAAACTCGCACTTGGAGAATTTAGCATACAGCTGCTGGTCTCTCAACGTCTGAAGGACAATTCGCAAATGCTCCTTATGCTCCAAAGGAGTCTTAGAGTATACCAAGATGTCGTCAATGAACACTATCACAAACTGATCTATGAACTCTCTGAAGACCCGGTTCATCAGATCCATAAAGACTGCAGGCGCGTTGGTCAACCCAAACGGCATAACCAAGAACTCAAATTTTCCGTACCTTGTATGAAAAGCAGTCTTTGCGACATCTTGATCTCTTACCCTCAGCTGATGGTACCCTGAACGCAAGTCAATCTTCGAGTACACCGCAGAACCTTGCAGCTGATCAAACAGATCATCGATCCTGGGTAAAGGGTACTTGTTCTTGACAGTCTCTTTATTCAACTTGCGGAAATCAATGAACATCCGCATTGAGCCATCCTTCTTCTTCACAAACAAAATGGGCGCTCCCACGGCGACATGCTAGGTCATGAAACCTTTCTCCAGCAAATCGTCCAACTGCACCTTGAGTTCTCTCAACTCCGCATGCGCCAAACGATATGGGGAACGAGAAATCAAAGTTGTGCCAGGCACCAGCTGTCACTCCTCGTGCTCACAACAGAGATAAACAACGCACAAACAAGCGGAAGCTAATAAAAAGCGGGTAAAATTTTTGCTTTTGGCCTGACGGTTTAAAACAATATAATTTAAAATACAACAATACTTAAAATAGATATCCCGGTTTATAAAATCCAACCAATCAAAGGTTACAACAGACAATCAAACAGCACAGAAAATGGAATCCCAAGGCTAACAGCCAACTACAATCATATAAGCATCACCCGGGACATCCCACCCGCGGTGATACCAGTACATATAAATAATATACATAACTGGGACACTCTAACCACCTACTGGGGCACCTCCAGCTGGGTTAAACCCATGACCAGCTGTAAAACCTGAGTTTCCTGAAAAACAACACAACAAGGAAACAACCAAGCCCCATAGGGACATGGGGTCAAACCCCAGTACGGAGAGCAACTGAAATAGCTAAAGGAAAGCATAAGATAAAATGCAGATGCTATGCATGAGACACCGGATAACAACTGAAGGCTTCAACCAAAAGGGAGCCAAGGAACTCAAACATAGCTCCATAAGATCTGAAACGAATCAGTGGCCACGGGGTGCGTTCAAAGTGTGGTAATGAGCCACTCGCCTTGACACTACACCCGAATACCAGATGCATCAAACAACTCAACCTGTTGTATCCTCGCCCATGAACTGTGGTAGTTAACCACTCGGCACATGGTGGCTAACAGATCCCAGCAGGGAGATGAGAGTGCGGTATTGCCGCTCGCCCTCGCATCCTGGTAACGAAACAGCAGCGCAATCGAACAGGTACAAGGCTGCAAGATCCAAGGAACTCAAACATAGCTCCATAAGATCTGAAACGAATCAGTGGCCACGGGGTGCGTTCAAAGTGTGGTAATGAGCCACTCGCCTTGACACTACACCCGAATACCAGATGCATCAAACAACTCAACCTGTTGTATCCTCGCCCATGAACTGTGGTAGTTAACCACTCGGCACATGGTGGCTAACAGATCCCAGCAGGGAGATGAGAGTGCGGTATTGCCGCTCGCCCTCGCATCCTGGTAAGAAACAGCAGCGCAATACAACAAGGTACAAGGCTGCAAGATACAATACACGAGGGATTTGAAATATGTATGAACAAATGCGTGTATGCAGTTCACATAAAAACAGCTAGCAAAACACAAATGCATAGCAAGCAATACACAGCAATGTTCACCGAAACATCCCAGCATCCTCACATTATATCTCACGCAACTTCCAAGCTATCCAATCTCAAATCCGTACCTTATATTTATATGCAATAGTCACCACAAATACAAGCCCGAGAGATTCAATTCCAACACCTGCCGAAGCAAATACATACAAAACCATCTCAGGCATACACAGAAGGTCACGGCCATCAACAGAAACTCACGGCTGGGAGTAACGCACTCAAACCAGCTATCATCCTACTCAACAACTCAATATGAAGCTTAACTTAAGGCTAGGAACAAGATCTTATCAAATACAGACGAAGTTCTACCTGAACTACGCAACACAGGAGCAGGCAGCAACTTTGCGCTCCACAACTATCCAACCACAGCCTCCAAGACTGGTATAGGATGAAAGAGCTTCTCGAGAGGAGTCCAACACTACCTCGATCGTGAAAACGATGACCGGAATCAACGGGAAATCTCCGGAGAAACTCACGGTGAACAGTACTAGGGTTCGAGAAACAGAGGTCGACAATCGCGAGAATATTTCGCTAAGTATGGGATCTGGTACTCAAAATCGAAGACCAATTCTTCCTTAAATACATCTCGCAACTGCTGAAATTTGGTTAAAATGTCCACTGACAAAACCAGCAGTTGCACTACTAAAACCCCAACCAGCAGTCGCATAACAACCAACGACTGGTTGAACCAAAAGCTGGTATCTTACATAACCTAGCAGCTGGTCTCTAAGCCAACGTCTGGATATCTAACAACCCAAAAGCTGGTCACTGCTTACGACTGGTTCTCAAATCAAAAGCTGGTACCAGACGCTAACCAAAACGCTGCGTTCCAACTTAATTAAACGGCGTCGCATAACCCCAACGTCTGGATTCCTTAGCGCTAACCAAAACGACGTCGCACATCCTACGTCATCAAATCCGGTCGCTAACTCTCGCGCACCAGTAGTCGCAAGCTACAGGAATGTTGACCCGCGTTGACGCCTGCTCTTAGCGGTACAACCAGTCGACACACACGCGAACAAATCTCTCACAGCTGGTACCCAAAACGGCGGCGCACCAACTTAACTAAACGCTGTCGTTTTGAACCAACGCAAAACACAACAAGGCAACGTCTAAAATTCTAAACCACTACCAGACTTCACCTACACGACGACGTTTAGATCTCTTGCGCCACCAAATACGCGCTACGACTGGATTTCACTACCCACCAGCTTTCACCACAAAACCAGATCTCACAAAACAGATCTCAAGCTCAAAAAAACCAAAATTTCCAGAATTACTTTAAAGACCGATTAATCCTACAATTAATCTCATTATTGTTTCCAGGTCTACACATTTCTCCCCCACTAAAAAGGATTTCGTCCTCAAATTCACACACAATAATTCCGGAAAACAACACAGCAACAGAAATCTAAACTGAAATTCACCTAACACAGGCCAAGAGTTCAAGATAACTGAGCAAACAACTAACACAGCTAGGAAGAAATACAACTAAAAACTATCAGCTACTGGATATTTAGCTCAACAGCTACTCAAACAGATGTGGCCACTCACGCTGCATCTTTTCTTCCAGCTCCCAAGTAGCTTCTTCCCTGCCATGTTTGCTCCATTGCACCATCACCAACGGAATGGTTTTATTCCTCAATTGTTTCTCTTTTCTGCCTAGGATCTGCAAGGGATATTCCTGATAACTCAACGTCTGATCTAGCTCAACCTCGTTAGTCCTCAGCACATGAGACGGATCTGGCTCGTGCTTCCTCAACATGGAAACATGAAAGACGTCATGTAGAGAAGCTAATTCAGGAGGCAACAACAACCGATACGCTAAAGGGCCAATCCTCTCAACAATTTCATACGGTCCGACGTAACGAGGGGCTAACTTTCCCTTGTGTCCAAAGCGCATATCACTGCAAAACGGAGAAACTTTAAGGAAAACCTGATCACCAACCTGAAACTCTAGAGGTCGATGCCTCTTATTCGCATAACTGGCTTGGCGATCTTGGGCAGCTTTCCGCTGTCGAATTAGATCCACATGATCCTTCATTTGCTGCACAAAATCTGGGGCAGATACCTGCTTCTCCCCCACTTCTTCCCAACATACCGGCGATATGCACTTTCTGCCGTACAAGGCCTAAAACGGCGCCATACCAATCGTCACTTGATAGCTGTTATTGTACAAAAATTCCACCAAAGACAACGCGTCCTGCCAGCTACCACCAAAATCCATCACAACAGCTCTTAACATATAGTTCTCTCAGATTGGCCATCTGTTTTGGGGTGATACGCGGTGCTCAGAGCCAATCTGGTACCCAAAGCTGTTTGCAGACTCTTCCAAAACCTGGAAGTAAACATCAGATATCGGTCCGAGACAATCGAAATAGGCACACCGTGAAGTCTAACCACAAAATCCACGTACAGTTTCGCCATTTTCTTCAACGAGAAAGTCATCCCATAGGGAATAAAATGTGCAGACTTCGACAATCGGCCGATAACCACCCAAATAGCATCACATCCTCTGCTGGAACGAGGCAGATGCGTCACGAAATCCATCGCTATGTGCTCCCAATTCCATTGGGGCACTTCCAAACTCTGCAACAGACCACCAGGTCTCATCCTTTCGGCCTTAACCATCTGACAATTCAAACAACGAGCAACGAATCCAGCAATGTCGCTCTTCAGGCCACCCACCAGAAGTGCGGCTTCAACGCATGGTACATCTTCCGTGCACCAGGATGAACACTGTGTCTACTGCAGTGTTCTTCCCGAAGGATCTCCTCCTTCAAATCAATGAGGTTAGGCACAACCAGACTACCACAAAACCACAAGAAACCATCCGAAGAAACAGAGTAATCCTCAAGTTCCCCAGCCCTGACCTTTAACTTCAACTCGTGGATGGAAGGATCAGTCCTTTGAGCCGCTCTTATAGTCGAAACGATCTGTGGCTCCAATTGAAAAGAAGAAACCACAACACAATCCTCAGCTGGGTGGAACCTCCAACCAGTAGTGTTAAGATGCTCCTGATCCTTAGAAATGTACAACGAAGCAAGCATCTCACTAGCCTTCCTGCTCAAAGCATCGGCCACTACGTTCAACTTCCCAGGCTGGTACTTGATCTCGCAATCAAATTCCTTTAGCAGCTCCATCCAACGACGTTGTCTCATGTTCAAGTCAGGCTGCGAAAACAGATACTGCAAACTCTTGTGGTCCGAGTACACCACAAATTGCTCGCCATACAGGTATTGAAGCCAGTTCTTCAGCGCAAAGACCACGGCTACTAGCTCCAAGTCACGGACTGGATAACGAGTCTCGTGCGGTTTCAGCTGCCGTGAGGCATACGCAATGACTCGACCATTCTGCATCAACACACAACCCAATCCATTGAGCGAAGCGTAAGAACAAACAACGAAACCACCTGATCCGGACGGCAGACCCAACACAGGTGCAGTAGTCAACTTCTCCTTGAGCAGTTGAAAGGCATTCTCGCACTGCTCATTCCACACAATCCGCTTGTCCTTCTGCGTCAGTTGAGTCATCGGCTTGGCTATGCTAGAGAATCCTTCGATGAAACGACGGTAATAGCCAGCCTACCCAAGAAACTGCGAATCTCGGAAACATTTTGTCAGGCCCCGTGCTAATTACTCACAATTAACACGTAATAACCGCAAAAACACGTAAGCTAAAAATCAGGGCTTAAAAATTTTTTGAAGTAGGTTGGGCCTGAATTCAAATTCATACATTCAAAATATCGATAATCAAATTATTAGTTATCTCAAACTTATACAATCAGGTAACATCAACTCTCAAATCATAAACAGATCCCCAAATACATAAAATCACGGGGCATCCCATGGATCAATACATAATACAATATACTGGGACTCAAGGAAACGGGGATCGACCAGCTGTACCACCACTCTGTCCAGCTTGGTTACCTGAAGATCCTGCAAATGGGCAACATAGACCCAGAACAGAAAAGCAGGAAAACAAAATACGAGGTCAAGCCTCAGTACGAAGAGCTATCAAAACAGCAACACATGCAACATGTCATAAATCAATGCTATGAATGCATGAGGGCTATCAAAGAATCTGATAGCTAGACCAGTAAGTCAACTGGCACATCAATCAGTCGAGTCTCTATACCACGCACAGCAAGTCAGCCGGTGGAAATCATCGGTCTGTGATATTTTGGGCCCATCGGCCCATCACAGCTCGATAATAGACGCTCGAATCCGGCAGTCACCACTCCGATGATAGCGTTGGACTATTCCGGTACGACACATCAGTCGTCTAGTCGCAACGTGACTCTCAATCAGGTCTATCAACCAAATCTTGTTAGAGTAGATGCCCAACTCGCGAACTTGTGCCGTGTGGGTTTTATTTACTCTTGTATATGACAATATTTATGTATGTTATTCGCATTTCTTTATGGCATTCTTTATTTTCATTGTGTTATATAATGTTAACAATTGTGTTGGATAAAGACCTAGAATGCACCATAGTGTATGTTAGATGTGATAGTGGATATGATGGCTATCATGAAACACATCTAATAGTCACTGTGTATTCTGAATTCGTTCCTAGTCGATTGGGCCGTCAAAATGAGGATAAGGCCGCCCGAGCTTGAGACTAGCATCTGCGATGTGAAGTACCATGTTTCATTGGTAGGGAACATTGTGATGTTCTGAGCATGCAGATGGATAGTGACCTGGTGATCTATCAAACTACCCTCGTTCGGACTTTCCAAGTGGTTACCATTTGTCGAGTGGATAATTCCAAGGTCTTGGTTGTACTGATTAGTCCTCACTACTCGAAACGTCATTGAGACTCTACATGATAGGCGACTCACTTTGACCCGTTTTCCGACTCACTTGGGGTCATTAGGCGGCGGGATTGGGTGAGGTCCCGATGCATGTAGGAGTCGATGCTTCGTTGTCGAGGATTCACCGCTCGCTTTCATGCGTGGATATCCTATGTTATCTGAGGAGACAATAGTGTGATAAATCTCTGGCCAGAGTACTGGATGTGTTTTAGGTAAATGAGTTTGCATAGTAACACTCGTGATGTCACTATTTGATCTCCAAGATGTATGCGTAGCTATTGGATCTCTAGCGACTCTCGATTTACCAATGGTCGTTGATCTGATCGGGATATATGTGTTGAAAGGACCGTACTGTACGCTAACCACGACCAACTGGTTCTTGCAGGCACTATAAGTGATACCTAGGGGATCATGGGGCGATGTTGCTAGGCGCTTTATCATGATCCGTTGGGCAAGTCCAAAATTGTGATTTCGGAGCCACAATGGTTGTGGGCCCACGGCTAGCTATATCCCTGAACCATTGAGGGTCACACAAGTACTGGATTCTTGATTCCCGCACGGAAACTGAGCTCAATGTGTTGAGCATAGGAAGAGGATTTTAGGGAGTGCGACTTCCTAAAAGTCAATAGGGGTCAAATTGCGATTTCACAAAGTTGAGGGGCAAAACTGTCATTTTGGACTAGGTATCTGAAAAATTGTTTTTCACATCATAACGTTCAGTTTTGAAAACTGAGTCGATCGGTCCGATCTGATCGTCGATCGGAGTTATGATGAAATCACAGTGATTTAAATGAACCGAATGTTCCTATGTTGGACTGGGCCCGCCCCAGGTCCAATGGGCCGGTTCAAGCCCATGAATAACTTATACATACATGAGTTGTATCTAGGGCATGACATCACAACTTACACACATCCCTAGACCTAGATTTCGGCCGCCCCCATCTCCAAGCCTCACGCCGCCGCCAAGCGCCGCCACCGCCGCCCCTTCGCCGGACTCGTTCCGGCCACCGCGCTGAGGTGTTTCTGTCCGTGCTGAATTCGTCAGTCCTTCTAGTGCAGGCTGACGAAGGTGTCTTGATTCCGGTCATGGACCTGATTGACGATCTACCACCGCCTACCGTTTGAAGTGCCGGTTTCCTCGTGAAACTGGTCGGAGCCAGGCGCCTAGACGCCAGCAAGGTAACGATTCTATGAACACCCTATGAATGTTTATAGAATAAGATTTGAATGTATTGAACGTATCTCGGGGCAACTTTTGATTTCCGCTGCGCCCCCGGGAAACGGGATCCGGATCTGCCATTGTACGTCAACAAATCTGTCTGGCTCAATATTTATGCGTGTATGCCAATCAATAATCAATGCATAATGCATACAATCAATACAATACAATAAAATAGCATGCAAATCAATCAATTCCACACACTGTTTCACGTACAGTAGCAGGCCAACAGATTTCATAGCAGTGAAATACAGCCATGTTCACGCTTCAAGCCATTAAGAGCTGCTCAATTCGTACCTCAACTGCTTCAATATACCTCAACAGGTTTTGTTAGAGTAGATGCCCAACTAGCCAACTTGTGGCGTGTGGGTTCATAGACTCTTGTATATGACAATATTTATATATGATATTCGCATTTATCCATATGGCATTCTTTACTTTCATTGTGCGTATAATGATTTACAATTGCGTTGAGTAAAGACCTAGAATACACTCAAGTGTATGTTAGATGTGATAGTGGGTATGACGGCTATCATGAAACACATCTAATAGTCACTGTGTATTCTGAACATGTTCCTAGTCGATTGGGCTGTCAAAATGAGGATAAGG
>KQ996491.1:211919-238167 GCA_001598015.1 Dorcoceras hygrometricum | reverse complement strand
TTAAGTACTTACGAGGGACTAAGAATATGTTCATGGTCTATGGGGGTGGTGAACTGAAACTGGAAGGCTACAGTGATTCTAGCTTCCAGTGTGACGTGGATGATTCGAAATCAACCTCTGGATTTGTATTCATGCTCAATGGTGGTGCTGTCTCTTGGAAGAGTTCCAAGCAAGACACCATCGCGGATTCAACCATTGAGGTTGAGTACATTGCAGCATCAGCTGCTGCTAAGGAGGCCGTTTGGATTAGGAATTTCGTCCAAGAGTTGGGCGTCATTCCTAATGGAGTTGGTCCAGTCCCGGTGTACTGAGACAACACGGGTGCCGTTGTGCAAGCAAAGGATCCTAGGTCTCACCAAAGATCCAAACACATACTGAGGAAATACCAGATAATCCGGGATATTGTGGCTAGAGGTGACGTAGCAGTTGAGAGAGTCGCCTCTGCGGACAACGTTGCTGATCCACTTACGAAGCCCTTGCCAGGACCCTTGTTTGAAAAACATCGCGAAACAATGGGACTGCGTCTGATGAGTAGTTGGCTTTAGGGCAAGTGGGAGATTGTTAGAGTAGATGCCCAACTAGCCAACTTGTGGCGTGTGGGTTCATAGACTCTTGTATATGACAATCTTTATATATGATATTCGCATTTATCCATATGGCATTCTTTACTTTCATTGTGCGTATAATGATTTACAATTGCGTTGAGTAAAGACCTAGAATACACTCATGTGTATGTTAGATGTGATAGTGGGTATGACGGCTATCATGAAACACATCTAATAGTCACTGTGTATTCTGAACATGTTCCTAGTCGATTGGGCCGTCAAAATGAGGATAAGGCCACCCGAGTTCGAGACTAGTATCTGCGATGCGAAATACCATGTTTCATTGGTAGGGAACATTGTGATGTTCTGAGCATGCAGATAGATAGTGACCTGGTGATCTATCGAACTACCCTCGTTCGGACTTTCCAAGTGATTACCATTTGTCGAGTGGATAAGTCTGAGGTCTTGGTTGTACTGATTAGTCCTCACGACTCGAAACGTCATTGAGACTCTACATGATAGGCGTCTCACTTTGACCCATTTGCCGACTCACTTGGGGTCATAAGGCGTCGGGATTTGGTGAGACCCCGATGCATGTAGGAGTCGATACATCGTTGTCGAGGATTCACCGCTCGCAAACATGCGTGGATATCCTATGCTATCTGAGGGGATAATAGTGTATAAATCTCTGGCCAGAGTACTAGAAGTGTTTTAGGTAAATGTGTTTACCTAGTTACACTCGCGATGTCACTATTCGATCTCCAAGATGTATGCATAGCTATCGGATCTATAGCGACTCTCGATTTACCAATGGTCGTTGATCTGATCGGGATATATGGATTGAAAGGACCGTACTGTACGCTAACCACGACCAACTGGTTCTTGCAGGCACTATCAGTGATACCTAGGGAATCATGGTGCGATGTTGCTAGACGCTCTTACCATGATCCGATGGGCAAGTCCGGAATTGTGATTCCGGAGCCACAATGGTTGTGGGCCCACGGCTAGCTGTATCCCTGAACCATTGAGGGTCACACAAGTACGGGATTCGAGATTCCTGCACGGATACTCAGCTCAATGTGTTGAGCATGCGAAGAGGATTTTTGGGAGTGCGACTTCCTAAAAGTCAACAGGGGTCAAACCGGGGTTTCCCGCTGTTGAGGGGCAAAACGGTCTTTTTGCACTGGGGTTCTGAAAAACAGTTTTTCAGATTATAGTATTCAGTTTTGGAAACTGAATCGATCGGTTTGATCTGATCGGCGATCGGAGTTACGATGAAGTCTCGGTGGTGGAGATGAACTGAATGTTCATCCGTCCGCGTAGATCTCGTCACGCCTTCTAGTGCAGGGTTACGAAGGAGTCTCGTATCCGATCGTGGACCGGATTGGCATTATCTACCGTAGTCTACCGTGAAGTGCCGCTTTCTTTACGAAATCGGTTGGAGCCAGGCACGAGTGCCAGCAAGGTAGTGTTTTGAACACCCTATGAATGACATTAATTGTTAATTTGATTTTGTATTGATCGTATCCCGGCATATATTTTCTGTTCTTCCGCTGCCTCGCCGGGGGGCGCGATCCGGATCCCAACAGGTTTCACAACCTACGGCCTGCAACTAAATCAATTCCACGGCCCTTGAAGCTTCACGGCACAACTCCACTAAAATCCTGGGAGCTGAAATCTGTTTCAAGGTCTCGAAATTCAGCTTAACTCAAGCACAATTCTAAGCCTGAACATTCTAATACCTACGGCCAGAACTTACCTAAAGTTATAAACATCTAAGCAGGTATTAACTACAAGAACAGAGCTCAAATCAACGAGAAATGCTCACCCAAAAGCTCACGCTAGCAGGAGAAACACACGGCACAGATTTCTCCAAAAGCTTCGAACACTAACAACTTCACGCTTCCACTCCAACGTTAATTCAGGGTTCGAAAAGGGTAACAATCGAAAGAGCTAAGCTAGGGGAGTCCAACGCCACCAAGATTGTCAAAAACAGAGGCCGGAAGCGACGGGAATTGGCTGTGGAAAGTTACGGTGAACAGTAGCAAGTCGAGGGTTTCAACAGAGAAGATAAGAAATAGACGGGTTGAGGGTTCGAAAAGGGTAACAATCGAAAGAGCTAAGCTAGGGGAGTCCAACGCCACCAAGATTGTCAAAAACAGAGGCCGGAAGCGACGGGAATTGGCTGTGGAAAGTTACGGTGAACAGTAGCAAGTCGAGGGTTTCAACAGAGAAGATAAGAAATGACGGGTTGAGAAATATTCTAAGTGTAGTTCGACAATTCTATTTATTCCTCAATACAATGGCTATTACCTAAGTCAAACACCGACAAAAACAGATTCCTGCAACTTAAATTAGCGTCGAACAGATCTCTCAACAACTCTAATAACCACCAGATTCCAGCGTTAACAACAAACGCTCATTCACAAGTCAAAACGACAGCGCTTCGGTGACATCTGGTCTCTCCAACGGTAGCACCAGATCTCTCGCTCGTGCAATACAAAACACGCTAAGTGCTGGAAATCCAAAACGACGACGCAGCAACTAACTAGAACGACGCTGCATCACTCAAAACAGATCCCAGCGCTCAACACAACAGATCTCAGCGCTACCACTAAAACAGATCTCTACGCCTTAGCAACACGTAATGCTAAAACGACGACGTAGCCACTAATCCAAACGACTTCGCACAGCGAAATAGATCTCTCCTCAAATTACAACGCTAGCGCTCGAAACAGATTCCTCAACTAAGTGCGCTATACCAGATGTCAAATCCACATGTTGACCAACACGTGAAATCTGCTGACGTCAGCAGATCTCTTCATGCGAACTATCCCCCGCGTTCAATACAACGAAACCAGATCTCTCAATCCAGCGATCACCCGCTATAGTTCCGTTGACTAAAGTTGACATCTGAAAATCACGAAATGAAAGCGCAGCACTCTCGACTATCCAGATCTCACAAAAACGCAGTGTTTTACCTACTTCTCGAGGCAGAAACACGCCAACACTCAGGGAACCAGATTTCTATCAAAATCTAATCAATTCTTTCCCAACTGTCAACCAGATTTCACCCGATAAACCCGAACTAAAATCTGGACAACTCCAACTAGAGATCTGAATTTCTCAAATCAAATTTCACCAAAAATTCGAAATTCCAGAAATCAAAAACCTTAATTCCCGTGAATAATCTAACCCAAAATCTGATTAATCACAAATCTTGAAATCTGATTCCTCACATTCTCCCCACCTTAAGAGATTTCGTCCTCGAAATCAAAGGCAAACAAGGGCAGAAACAATCAAACATGCAAATCAGCACAAACACTACTCAAATTCGAAGCAAAAATCAGCAATTTACCTGGAAAAATCTGCACAATCACTGCTCAAACAGATGAGGCCAGTCTTGTCTCATCTTCTCCTTAACTTCCCAGGTTGCTTCTTCTCGGCCATGCTTGCTCCATTGGACCATCACCAACGGAATTATCTTGTTTCTCAGCTGCTTCTCCTTTCTATCCAGGATCTGCACTGGATATTCGACATAGCTCAAGGCAGAATCCAGCTCAACTTCGTCAGTTCTCAAAACATGGGACGGATCTGACTCATATTTCCTCAACATTGACACATGAAAAACATCATGCATCGCTGCTAACTCCTCGGGCAGCCTCAATCTATAAGTCAACTGTCCAATCCGCTCAACAATGTCAAAGGGACCAACGAATCTGGGAGCCAATTTGTCTTTAAATCGGAATCGCATAACACTCTTGAAAGGAGAAATCTTGAGAAACTCACGATCGCCAACCTCAAACTCTAACGGTCGACGTCTTCTATTAGCATAGCTAGAGAAACGGTCTTGAGCAGCTTTCATTCTACTCCGAATCAAATCAATTTGATCCTTCATGTGCTGAACAAACTCCGGTGTAGAAAGCTGTCTCTCACCAACTTCTTCCCAACAAATCGGGGATCTGCACTTTCGACCATACAACGCCTCAAACGGAGCCATTCCAATAGTCACCTGGTGGCTGTTGTTATACGAAAACTCAACCAAGGATAGCGAATCCTGCCAGCCACCGCTGAAATCCATCACAATTGCACGCAACATATATTCTAAAGTCTGGATAGTCCGCTCAGACTGTCCATCTGTTTGTGGGTGATAGGCCGTACTCATAGCCAATCTCGAACCCATAGCTGCCTGCAAACTCTTCCAAAATCGAGAGGTGAACCTCGGATCTCTATCGGACACTATAGAAACTGGAACTCCATGCAATCTAACCACATGTTCAATGTACAACTTCGTCATTTTCTTCATAGAACACCTCACATCATAGGGAATGAAATTGGCTGACTTCGAAAGTCTATCGATCACAACCCAAATATCATCGCATCCCCTGCTCAATCGATGTAAATGAGTCACAAAATCCATGGCGATGTTCTCCCAATTCCATTGGGGCACCTCTAAACTCTGCAGCAATCCACCAGGTCTCATCCTCTCAGCCTTGACCTGCTGGCAATTCAGACATCGAGAAACAAAACCAGAGATGTCGCTCTTCATACCTGCCCACCAGTAATGAGACTTCAAGGCATGATACATCTTTCGCTCGCCCGGATGCACACTGTACCGACTTTAATGCGCTTCATTCATGATGGTCTCTTTCAAATCAATCAGGTTCGGAACCAATAATCTCCCTCGAAATCTCAAACATCAATCCGGAGAAACAGAGAAATCATCAGACTGACCATTCTGGGCCTTAATCGTCAACTCATGGATATAGGGATCAGTCCTCTGCGCCTCCCTGATGTCATGCAAAATCTACGGCTCAACCTGAATCGTAGAAACCATGAAGTACTGATCGCTCGGCTGAAATCTCCAACCAGAAGTACTCAATTGCTCATAGACTGTCGAAGCATTAAAGAACGAAAGCATCGTCGGCTGGGTCTTTCTACTCAATGCGTCGGCAACTGAGTTCATCCGCCCAGGCTGATACTGAATCTCACAGTTAAAGTCCTTGAGCAATTCCATCCAACGTCGCTACCTCATGTTCAAATCAGACTGCGTGAAGATATATTTCAGGCTCTTGTGGTCGGTGTACACCACAAATTCTTCACCATAAAGATAATGTCGCCAAATCTTCAAGGCAAACACTATCGCAGCCAACTCCAAATCGTGAACAGGGTACCTCGTCTCGTGAGGCTTCAACTGTCGAGACGCATAGGCAATCACGTACCCGTTCTGCATCAGAACACATCCTAAACCATTGAGAGAAGCATCGGAGCACACCACGAAACCTCAAGATCCATACGGTAGAGCCAACACAGGAGCAGTAGTCAACTTCTCCTTCAACGTCTGAAAACTGTTATCGCACTCATCAGTCCATATAAATCTCTTATCCTTCTGAGTCAACTGAGTCAGAGGCCTGGCTATCGAAGAAAACTTCTCAATGAAACGCCTATAATAGCCAGCCAATCCCAAAAAGCTACGGATCTCAGAAACATTCCTAGGTCTCTCCCATTTAAGAATTGCTTCGACCTTACTCGTATCTACTGAAATCCCTTGTGCTGAAACTCACATGACCCAAAAAGGATCAATATACTCGCTGAAGACGCGATTCATCAAATCCATGAACACGGGTGGGGCATTCGTCAACCCAAACTACATGAAAAGAAACTCATAATTCCCATATCTAGTCCGGAAAGCCGTCTTCGCCACATCAGCATCTCTAATCCGCAACTGGTGATAACCAGAGCGCAAATCAATCTTCGAGTAAACGACCTATCCTTGCAACTGATCGAACAAGTCATCAATCCTCGGCAAAGGATACTTGTTCTTTACCGTCGCTTTATTCAACTGTCTGAAATCCA
Source organism: Dorcoceras hygrometricum (assembly GCA_001598015.1). Taxonomy (NCBI): domain Eukaryota; kingdom Viridiplantae; phylum Streptophyta; class Magnoliopsida; order Lamiales; family Gesneriaceae; genus Dorcoceras; species Dorcoceras hygrometricum. The sequence goes on along the minus strand of KQ996491.1, from coordinate 231,766 downwards.
CACACATCCTCAAAGACCCATCCTTCTTCTTCACAAAAAGAATCGGAGCTTCCCAAGGCGACATACTAGGTCTAATGAAGCCTTTCTCCAAGAGATCACTCAGCTGATCTTTCAGCTCTCTCAACTCTGCTGGCGCCAACCGATACGGAGCTCTAGAAATCGGGGCGGTACCGGGCACCAACTCGATACTGAAGTCGATCTCGCGTCTCGGAGGGAATCCAGGAATCTCATCTGGAAACACGTCGGGAAACTCTCTAACGATCGGAATATCGCTCAACTCCAATCGTTGCTCTTGGAACTGTCAAGCGCGTAGATCATGAATCCAGCGTTACCTAGCGATAACAGGCTAAACATCTCCATGGCAGAAACTAGCGGAATCTTCGAGCGTGAATCAGCACCGTAGAAATCCCACTTCTCACCCAAATCAGGGCGAAATCTCACCACCCCATGGAAGCAATCAATTGTAGCCTTATAGGCAGATAACACATCCATCCCCAATATACAATCAAAATCTCTAATCCCCAAAACAATCAGATTGGAGACCAAAAAATGCTCATCAAATCTAATCATACAATCAATCACTACCTCTCGGGACCAAAGACTCACACCAGCAAGAGTAGACACAGACACGACATCACACAATGGGGATGAACTCAACCCATGTTCAAACATAAACAACTCAGATATGAAAGAATGTGATGCTCCAGTGTCAAAAAGAACTCTTGCAGGATAATCAAAAATAAAACATGTACCTCCAATCACCATGCCAGGCGTCTCCTCAGCCTGCTCTCTAGTCAAAGCGTTCGCCTGAGCCTGCTGGGGAATCTGGAACTGGGGTCGAGAAGGTCCTCCAAACCTAGACGGTCCACTAGGCTGAAATCCAGATCGCTGGGTAGGAGCAGGAAACTGCGGTCTCTGCGAAGAACCACCAATCGAAGCCTGCTGGGAAGGAATCGAAGTCTGTCCCCTCAACAACGGACACGCTCTCCAAAAATGTCCAGGCTGTCCACAGTTGTTGCATGTTCCCTGAACTCCACGACACTGCAAAGTCGGATGCCTCCCTCCGCACTGTCCACAAAATCCGCCGCCAGAACCACTGCCAGAACCAGAGCTCACTGAACCAGAGGAACTCGAGTTGCCCTTCTTCTTGAATTGCTTCCCTCGAGGTCGGAACTGATGGCGACTCGACTGCTGTGACCCCTGAGGAGACTGATACGACTGCGACACATCCTGCACCGGCTGCGAAGCATGCCCAATCGTCTGGTCTCTCCAACGGTAGCACAAACCAGATCTCTCGCTCGCGCAATACAAAACACGCTAAGTGCTGAAAATCCAAAACGACGACGCAGCAACTAACTAGAACGACGCCGCATCACTCAAAACAGATCCCAGCGCTCAACATAAAAGATCTCAGCGCTACTACTAAAACAGATCTCTACGCCTTAGCAACACGTAATGCTAAATGACGACGTAGACACTAATCCCAAACAGATCTCAGCGCTCAACACAACAGATCTCAGCGCTACTACTAAAACAGATCTCTACGCCTTAGCAACGCATAATGCTAAACGACGACGTAGCACTAATCCAAACGACGTCGCACAGCAAAACAGATCTCTCCTCAAATTACAACGCTAGCGCTCGAAACAGATTCCTCAACTAAGCGCGCTATACCAGATGTCAACTCCACATCTTGACAACCACGTGAAATATGCTTACGTCAGCAGATATCCCCCGCGTTCAATACAACGAAACCAGATCTCTCAATCCAGCGATCACCCGCTACAGTTACATTGACTAAAGTTGACATCTGAAAATCACGAAATGCAAGCGCAGCACTCTCGACTATCCAGATCTCACAAAAACGCAGTGTTTTACCTACTTCTCGAGGCAGAAACACGCCAACACTCAGGGAACCAGATTTCTATCAAAATCTAATCTATTCATTCCCAATTCTCAACCAGATTTCACCCGATAAACCCGAACTAAAATCTGGACAACTCCAACTAGAGATCTGAATTTCTCAAATCAGATTTCACCAAAAATTCGAAATTCCAGAAATCAAAAACCTTAATTCCCGTGACTAATCTAACCCAAAATCCGATTAATCACAAATCTTGAAATCTGATTCCTCACACATTTATGGGACGCTCTCAGTTCAGAACAGCATCAACCTTACTGGGATCCATCGAAATCCCCTCGGCTGAAACAACATGTCCCAAGAAAACGACGCGATCCAGCCAAAACTCACACTTGGAAAATTTAGCATACAACAGCTGTTCTCTCAACCTCTGAAGGACAATTCTCAAGTGCTCCTTATGCTCCAAAGGAGTCTTTGAACTCTCTGAAGACCCGGTTCATCATATCCATGAAAACTGCTGGGGCATTTGTCAAACGGCATAACCAGAAACTCGAAATGCCCGTACCTGGTACGAAAAGCAGTCTTCGCGACATCCTGATCTCTCACTCTCAGCTGATGATACCCTGAACGAAGTTCGATCTTCGAGTACACCGCAGAACCTTGCAGCTGATCAAATAGATCATCGATTCTCGGCAACGGGTACTTGTTCTTAACTGTCGCTTTGTTCAGCTGGCGAAAGTCAATGCACATCCGCATTGAGCCATCCTTCTTCTTCACAAACAAAATGGGCGCTCCCCACAGCAACATACTAGGTCGAATGAAACCTTTCTCCAGCAAATCGTCCAACTGCACCTTGAGTTCTCTCAACTCCGCAGGCGCCAGACGATACGGGGCACGAGAAATCGGAGCTGTGCCGGGCACCAGCTCAATGCTGAAGTCTATCTCCCTCCTCGGAGGAAAACCAGGAATCTCCTTCGGAAAAACATCGGGAAAGTGTCGCACTACGGGAACGTCACTGAGCTGCACACGAGAAGAAGAAGACGCATCCAAAGCGTAGATCAGAAAACCCGCATTCCCTAAGGACATCAAGCTGAACATCTCCATCGCTGAGACTAAGGGGATCTTTGATCGAGAATCCTGGCCGTAGAAATCCCACTTCTCGCCAGACAAAGGCCTAAAACCAACAATCCCATGGAAGCAATCCACGGAGGCCCTATAGTTGGACAACACATCCATCCCAACTATACAATCGAAATCCCACAACAGTAGGCGGATCAAACTCTCCACCAACACATGCTCGCCAAAACGCAACACGCCATCTAGAAAAACCTCCTGGGAGAACAGGCTTACACCGCTAGGGGTAGAAACATAAACAGCATCGCACAAAGGGATTGTATGCAAACCATCGAATCAGAGATAAACGAATGCGATGCACCGGTGTCAAACAACACACGTGTGGGAAAATTGAAAACGAGACATGTACCTACGATCACCCGGCCCGGCGTCTCCTCCGCCTGCTCCCTAGTGATGACGTTGGCCTGAGCATGCTGAGGTCCAGAGTAAAAAGGCTGAGATGACTGTCCGAATCACGACGGACCAGGCTGCTGGAAAGGCCTGAACTGAGTCTCACCAATCCTGGGCTGCTGAAACTGAGGGGAACGACCCCTAGAATGACCTCCACGACCCTGAGGCTGGGCCGCGGTCTGCTGTGATCCAGCTGACGGAAACAGTCTAGCAAAATGCCCGTACTGACCACAAATGTTGTAGGAACCCTGCACACCAACACATTGGGTAGAAGGATGCTTTCCACTGCAAAAACCACAGAACTCAGCCCGAGAACCACTGCTACTCAAGCTGCCTGAACCAGAAGATCCAGAACCCGACTTCTTCTTGAACTGCTGACCGCGGGGTCGAAACCTCTGACGACCAGACTGCTGAGCCACCTGCTGCTGAGACTGCTTCTGCTGCTGGGGCTGATGGGCTGACTGGGACGCCTGAGAAGACTGCGCCCCCTGACCAGTGGAACGACCACCCTGAGCCACCTGCTACCTACGAGCACGATGACTCCGCAAACCCTCCTCGATATCGATAGCACTATCAACTGCCTCAGCATACGTCTTGGGTTTGCTGGTCAGCACCATCTGATACAATTCCTCATTCAAGCCCTCTAGAAATTTAGTCCTCTTGGCCCTCTCCCGGCCAGAAACGTGCGGAACATACGCCAACAAAGAAGAGAACGTACGTGCATACTCCCTCACCGTCATGGAGCCCTGCTCCAGATGATCGAACTCCCGCTCACGGGCGTTCACATAAGACTCGGGTACATACTCCTTCCGGAAGTTCTCGCAAAAACTGCCCCAAGAGATCCCAACGCCTGTCTCCAACAAGGTACTCGAAGCGCCTCGCCACCAGCGCTCTTCCGCCTTCCTAAGCAAGAGGGTCACCAAACTCAGCCAAAGATCATCATCATACTGAACCCGATCGAAAAGACCAATAATGTTCCTCACTGGACTCATCACCATTAAAGACCGGAGGGTTCATGCGCTGAAACCTCGCTATAACAACATCCATCCGCTCCACGGGAGCAGGCAAGTCACCAACTTCCTCCTCCTCATCATGCCCAACACGGCTACGACTACGAGCACTACGCTGATCCTCATTATATCCTGCCGATTCCTCAAACTGCGCCCTACCTCTACCACGACGTCTAGGCGGCATCTAAGAATACACTCAATAGGATAAGCAACACAAAACAGATACATCATAGATATCGCAACAATATACAGCACATAAGTCACATAGTCAAGCACATGCAACACACGACACTATGCCTAGACTCAAGTGTAATCAAAGAAATCGAGTTTATCACAGCTTAATCCTGATACCAAAAATGTCAGGCCTCGTGCTCACAACAGAGATAAACAACGCACAAACAAGCGAAAGCTAATAAAAAGCGGGTAAAATTTTTGCTTTTGGTCTGATGGTTTAAAACAATATAATTTAAAATACAACAATACTTAAAATAGATATCCCGGTTTATAAAATCCAACCAATCAAAGGTTACAACATACAATCAAACAGCACAGAAAATGGCATCCCAAGGCTAACAGCCAACTACAATCATATAAGCATCACCCGGGACATCCCACCCACGGTGATACCAGTGCATATATATAATATACATAACTGGGACACTCTAACCACCTACTGGGGCACCACCAGCTGGGTTAAACCCACGACCAGCTGTAAAACCTGAGTTCCCTGAAAAACAACACAACAAGGAAACAACCAAGCCCCAGAGGGACATGGGGTCAAACCCCAGTACGGAGAGCAACTGAAATAGCTAAAGGAAAGCATAAGATAAAATGCAGATGTTATGCATGAGACACCGGATAACAACGGAAGGCTTCAACCGAAAATGGAGCCAAAGAACTCAAACATAGCTCCATAAGATCTGCAACAAATCAGTGGCCACGGGGTGCGTTCAAAGTGTGGTAATGAGCCACTCGCCTTGACACTACACCCGAATACCAGATGCATCAAACAACTCAACCTGCTGTTTCCTCGCCCATGAACTGTGGTAGTTAACCACTCGGCGCATGGTGGCTAACAGATCCCAGCAGGGAGATGATAGTGCGGTATTGCCGCTCTCCCTCACATCCTGGTAAGAAACAACAGCGCAATACAACAAGATACAAGGCTGCAAGATACAATACACGAGGGATCTGAAATATGTATGAACAAATGCGTGTATGCCGTTCACATAAAAACAGCTAGCATAACACAAATGCATAGTAAGCAATACACAGCAATGTTCACCGAAACATCCCAACAGCCTCACATTATATCTCATGCAATTTCCAAGCTATCCAAGCTCAAATCCGTACCTTATATTTCTGTGCAACAGTCACCACAAATACAAGCCCGAGAGATTCAATTCCAACACCTGCCGAAGCAAATACATACAAAACCATCTCAGGCATACACAGAAGGTCACGGCCATCAACAGAAACTCACGGTTGGGAGTCACGCACTCAAACCAGCTATCATCCTACTCAACAACTCAATATGAAGCTTAACTTAAGTCTAGGAACAAGATCTTATCATCCTACCTGAACTACGCAACACATGAACAAGGCAGCAACTTCGCGCTCCACAACTAGCCAACCACAGCCTCCAAGACTGGTATAGGATGAAAGAGCTTCTCGAGAGGAGTCCAATGCTACCTCGATCGTGAAAATGATGATCGGAATCAATGGGAAATCGCCGGAGAAACTCACGGTGAATAGTACTAGGGTTCAAGAAACAGTGGTCGACAATCGGGAGAATATTTCGCTAAGTATGGGATCTGTTACTCAAAATCGAAGACCAATTCTTCCTTAAATACATCTCGCAACTGCTGAAATTTGGTTAATATGTCCACCGACGAAACCAGCAGTTGCGCTACTAAAATCCCAACCAGCAGTCGCATAACAACCAACGACTGGTTGAACCAAAAGCTGGTGTCTTACATAACCTAGCAGCTGGTCGCTAAGCCAACGTCCTGATATTTCTAACAACCCAAAAGATGGTCACTGCTTACGACTGGTTCTCAAATCAAAAGCTGGTACCAGACGCTAACCAAAACGCTGCGTTCCAGCTTAATTAAATGGCGTCGCATAACCCCAACGTCTGGATTCCTCAGCGCTAACCAAAACGACGTCGCACATCCTACGTCATCAAATCCGGTCGCTAAATCTCGCGCACCAGCAGTCGCAAGCTACAGGAATGTTGACCCGCATTGACCCCTGCTCTTAGCGGCACAACCAGTCGACACACACGCGAACAAATCTCTCGCAGCTGGTACCCAAAACGGCGTCGCACCAACTTAACTAAACGCTATCGTTTTGAACCAACGCAAAACACAACATGGCAACGTCTGAAATTCTAAAACACTACCAGACTTCACCTACACGACGACGTTTAGATCTCTTGCACCACAAAATACGCGCTACGTCTGGATTTCACTACCCACCAGCTTTCACCACAAAACCAGATCTCACAAAACAGATCTCAAGCTCAAAAATACCAAAATTTTCAGAATTGCTTTAAACACCGATTAATCCAACAATTAATCTCATTATTGATTTCCAGGTCTCACACCAGCTCTATGCTGAAATCATTCTCCCTCCTCGAAGGAAAACCAGGAATCTCATCTGGAAACACATCGGGAAAATGTCGCACCACTGGAACGTCACTGAGCTGCACACGGGAAGAAGAAGATGCATCCAAAGCGTACATCATGAAACCAGCATTCCCTAAGGACAACAGACTGAACATGTCCTTCGCTGAAACTAACGGGATCTTCGATCGAGAATACTGGCCAAGAAGTCCCACTCCTCGCCAGACAGAGGCCTAAAACGAACAATCCCATGGAAATAATCCACGGAGGCCCTATAGTTGGACAACACATCCATCCCAACGATACAATCAAAATCCCAAAACATTAGACAGATCAAATTCGCCACCAACACATGCTCTCCAAACCGCAACACGCCATCTAACAAAACCTCATGGGAAAACCAGACTCACACCGCCAGGAGTAGAAACCAGAAACAGCATCGCGCAAAGGAACTGGTATGCAGACCATGCTCAATAACAACAGACTCACACCGCCAGGAGTAGAAACAGAAACAGCATCGCGCAAAGGAATGGTATGCAGACCATGCTCAATAACAAACGAATCAGAGATAAAAGAATGCGATGCACCGGTGTCAAACAACACACGTAAAGGAAAATCGAAAACGACATGTACCTGCGATCACCCTGCTCGGTGTCTCCTCCGCCTGCTCCCTAGTAATGGCGTTCACTTGAGCATGTTGGGGTCCAAATAGAACGGCTGAGACGACTGTCCGAATCGCGATGGACCAGGCTGCTGTAACGGCCTGAACTGAGTCTGACCAATCCTAGGCTGCTGAAACTGAGGGGAACGACCCCTAGACTGTCCTCCATGACCCTGAGATGGGGCTGCGGCCTGCTGCGATCCAGCTGACGGACACACCCTAGCGAAATGCCCAAACTGACCACAGATATGGCAAGAGCCCTGAACACCGACACACTGGGTCGATGGATGCTTGCCACCACAATAACCACAAAACTTAGCCGGAGAACCGCTGCTACTCGAGCTACCTGAACCAGAAGAGCCCGAACCAGACTTCTTCTTGAACTGTTGACCGTGGGGTCGGAACCTCTGACGGCTAGACTGCTGCGCCACCTGCGGCTGCTGCTGCGGCTGGGGCTGATGGGCTGACTGGTAGGACTGCGAAAACTGCGCTCCCTGACCAGCAGGACGACCACCCTGCGCTACCAACTGCCTACGAGCACGACGGCTCCTCAAACCCTCCTCAATATCAATAGCATTATCTACTGCTTCAGCATAAGTCTTGGGTTTGCTTGTCAGCACCATCTGATACAGCTCCTCGTTCAAACCCTCCAAAAATCTGGTCCTCTTGGCCCTCTCCCGGCCAGAAACATGAGGGACGTACGCCAACAAAGAATAAAACATCCTAGCATACTCCCGAACAGACATCATGCCCTGCTCCAAGTGATCAAACTCCCGCTCACGGGTATTCACATAAGACTCAGGAACATACTCCTGCCTAAAAGTCTTGCAAAATCTGTCCCAAGTAATCCCAACGCCAGTCTCCAACAAAGTACTAGAAGCACCTCGCCACCAGCGCTCTGCACCTTTCTTAAGCTGGAGGGTCACCAAGCTCAACCGAAGCTCGTTGTCATACTGGACACGATCGAAAAGGCCAGTGATATTCCGAAGCCACGAATCTGCATCCTCGCTCGACTCGTCGCCATTAAAGACCTGAGGATTCATCCTCTGAAACCTCTCTATCACAACATCCATTCTCTCCACAGGGGTAGTCAAGTCACCAACTTCCTCCTCTTCATCATGCCTACTACGAGTACGACTAGGAGCACTACGTCGATCCTCGTTATATCCTGCCGATTCCACAAACTACCCCCTACTTCTACCACGACGTCTAGGCGGCATCTACGAATACACTCAACAGGATAAGGCAATAGAGAACAGATACAGCATAGATATCACAACAATAAGCAGCACATAATCACATAGGTCAAGCACATGCAACACATGACACTGTGCCTAGACTCAAGTGAGATCAAAGAAATCGAGCTTATCCCAGCTTAAGCTCTGATACCAAAAATGTCAGGCCTCGTGTTCACAAAAGCGTAAAATCACATAAAGACAATGGGAAGCAACTAAAAAGCGGGTAAAAATTTTTGCTTTTGGCCTGACTGTTTAAAACGATATAATTTAAAATACAACGATACTCAAAATAGATATCCTAGTTTAACAAAACCAACTAAACAAAGGCTACAACAAACAGTAAGGCAGCACAAAAATGGTTTCCCCTGGCTATCAGCCAGTTATAATAGCCTAAGCATCAATCCGGGACATCCCACCCGTGGTGATACCAGTGCATATAAATAATATACATAACTGGGACGCTCTAACCACCTCCTGGGGCACCTCCAGCTGGATTAAACCCACGACCAGCTGCAAAACCTGGATTCCCTGAAAACAACACAGGCAACAAAACAACCAAGCCCCAGAGGGACATGGGGTCAAACCCCAGTACGGAGAGCAACTATAAAACAGCAGTAAACAGCAAGAATAAAATACAGATGCTATGCATGAGACCAGGGACAACAGCCGAAGGCTACAACCAAGGAAGGGAGCCAAATAACTCAATGCACAGCTCAACGGAATCTGCAATACATATGTGTGGCCAGGGTGAGTGCAGAACGCGTGGGAGCTACCCACTCGGCCCTACTCGCCCACCAATACCAGATGCATCAATAGCTCAACCTGTCGTTGCCCAACCTATGAACTGTGGTAGTTAGCCACTCGGTGCATAGGGGCTACCAAATCCCAGCAGGGAGATGAGAGTGCGGAATCACCGCTCGCCCTTGCATCCTGGTAAGAAACAAAGCAACAACAATGAAACAATGGCTGCAATAGCTGAAATGGAATGCCAATGCGTGTATGCACAATTAGAACAACCAGCATATAACATATGCACAACAATCATACACGACAGTGAGCAACTAACAACCAGCACACGGCAATTCCATAGAATAGCAATCTCACAATTTATCCAAGCCATAACCTCGCTGTAATACATGCTCCAAATCCGTACCTTAATTATGATCAATAATTACCACAACAAAGGATCTCGAGAGATCTGGTTTAGAACCTACTAAACACACAACATACAAAACATAAATCTCACGGGTCGTAGGCACAGAACTCACGGCTGGGAGTCATACACTCAAACCAGTGATTTATCATCCTACCCAACAACTCAACAGGAAGCTTAATATAAAGGCTAAGGCTAAGATCTCAACAGCAAATCGAAGTTCTACCTGCGCGCACAAACACATAGCCGAATACAGCAACTTTGTGATCTCACTCTAGCCAACAACAGCCTCCAAGAATGGTATAGGATGAAAGAGCTTCACGAGAGGAGTCCAATGCTACTTCTAACGTACCAAACGGTGACCGGAAACTATGGGAATTGCCGGATAAATACTACGGTGAACAGTGTTCTAGGGTTCGAAGCAACGGACAACAATCGGGAAAAATATCGTTAAGTATGGAATTCTGATAATCCAGTCGAAGACCAAGTCTCCCAATATATATATATAAGCTTCTCACCAGCTGACAGCAGCAAGAACAACTCCACCGACAAAACCAGTTCTCACCAGCTGACAGCAGCAAGAACAACTCCAACCGACAAAACCAGTCGACAATACAAAGAAACCAACCAGCAGGCATTGCTGTTGACACAATCAGCTCTCGCAAAACCAATCAACAGCTGAATCTCACAAACAACGCTAAAAAAAATGGTGTCGCATCAACTTAACCAAACAACGTCACATATAACACGTCATCATATCTGTCTACAGCTGATCACCTAAACCAGCAACTGGATGAAATAGCGCATCAGATCTCTCAACAGCAAACATATAACGCAACTACCAGCTGATACTCAAAACGCTGCGTTTCAACTAAATAAAATGGTGTCGCATAACCCAACAGCTGATCGCTACTAAAGGCAAACATACCAACTGCTGAATTCCCAAAACGACGTAGTTTCAATCCTCAAATAGAAACACGCTAACAAAACTAACAGCTGGTTCCTGTTTACCAAAACGTCGTCGCTTTAGGGTCCTTAGCGCTGTCTGCTGATTTTACAACTAAAATGCCAACTCCTGACAGACTTCACCAAATGCTAATACGACGGCGTATTGATCTCCTACGGCAACTGATACCAGCTTTCACCACAAAATCCCGATTTCTAACGCAACACCAAATTACGGGAATTTTCCAGAATTGCTCTAAAACATATTAATCCAACAACTAATCTTTATTTAAATTCAGGTCTCACAAGAATCTACGTTTGGATTCACACAAAATCTGTTACTATTGTACTAACGATTTGAATTAATTGCGCAGGTTGAGCTAAAAAATACAAACACGATTTCGGAGTCCTAAACGATGGAATTTGGACAAAAAGCGGCGTATGTGACGACGTAGTGGTGAGTATTGCTCGTTGGCCCGTTTCGTAGGGGGTAGCACCGGTTTCGAGCAAAAATATGAACATGCAATGGAAGAAAGCTGGCACAGAGATAGAAGCGAGCTGGATGAAGAGAAATGTAGCAGCTCAGCAGCGAGATGGAACAAAGCACTGGTAGCATATTGATTGAGAGCAGATAGCAGTGCAGATTGAGGAATAGCCCAAGCTGGAACAATAAGGGGAAGCCCGAGCTGGTCCAACATAAGACAACTTAGCTGGTCCAGTGAGGTGACGCCCGAGCTGGTCCAGCATATGACAACCAGATCGTATAGGACATCCAAGCTGGTTCATCAGCTTGGAGCAAGAGCAGTTGGATGAGAAGCATACCAAATGGGAGAAACCAGCTGAGAAGAATGGACCAACCAGCTCAGACGAACAAAGCAGTTTGAACACAAGTATTGTGGAGATGGAATTGTATTAGTTCAAACTGATTTGTTTCGTCCTGTCCACATCAAGTACACAATTCTCGTACTCAAAGTCAGCAAAGGCTGCAACTTTAAATGTGGACTGAGCTCAAATCCATAAAGCCTGCAGACACATTAAATGCAAATGACACAAGGTACAACCATGTCAGAGCTTTTCAGAAGACTTTCCAACGGGAAGAAACTTGTGTCCAACGGCTACAATCTGCATAGAGGCTATATATACGATGAGCAGCAAAATACGTAAAAGAGGAGGGGTGCAGGAGCAAAACAGATTAATCAAATCTACAGCATGATCAGGGAAGAAATCGAGAAATCGGCTCGGAGAGGAGCACTTCCCAGTGTGTGAGAGTTTCGTCCTGTCCACATCAAGTACACAATTCTCGTACTCAAAGTCAGCAAAGGCTGCAACTTTAAATGTGGACTGAGCTCAAATCCATAAAGCCTGCAGACACATTAAATGCAAATGACACAAGGTACAACCATGTCAGAGCTTTTCAGAAGACTTTCCAACGGGAAGAAACTTGTGTCCAACGGCTACAATCTGCATAGAGGCTATATATACGATGAGCAGCAAAATACGTAAAAGAGGAGGGGTGCAGGAGCAAAACAGATTAATCAAATCTACAGCATGATCAGGGAAGAAATCGAGAAATCGGCTCGGAGAGGAGCACTTCCCAGTGTGTGAGAATACATTTGAGAGTGAGCGTACACTATATATTTCTCACACATAGATTCACTCACATATGAGAGCCGAGAGCTAAATTGTTGAGTTGGGTGAATCAGATCAAATACTTCCATTGTAGTCTTTGGACAGAGGCGTTAAACAAGTCTAGTTGTATTTCGCACTGAGACGTTAAAGAAGTGCGTGTAGTCTTTTGCACTGAGACAGTAAAGAAGTGTCTCCTTTCTCACTGAGGCAGTAAAGAAGTGAGTTAGACACATGCAGCTTGCGGGCTGGTGTGCAGTGGTGTGATTAGGAGTTCTTGCGGCCGAGGGTCGTCGGAGTGGGTTGCAGTGAAGGTCATTGTAATCAAAGTCATCTAGTGGATCTTTCCCGTTGCGGAAGAAGGGGGGATGTAGGAGATTGAGCTCCGAACTTCCATAAAAAATCATCACATTTCTTTAATGCTTTACTACATTCATTCATACGCACTACATATTTATAACTGTGTTTAAAACTTTTGAAAAGGCTTTCGAATCTAAGAGTGTAGTTTGAGTTATTTCCGCATGATTTAAATTCATTACTCAATCTGTAACTCGGTGCACAAATAATCGCGAACACTGAGCTATTACAGCTCAAGTAATAAATAACTAGATCGCTTGTTCTTTCATCGAGCTGGTTTCAAAAACCAGCTAGAACCAGGATCTTGCAATGCGCTGGTTTAGCGTCGAGCTGGTCATAACAAAAGCGATCCGGTTTCAGCATCCAGATGGAACCAGCTTAGTGATCACAATCTGGTTTAAGCAACTAGTTGGATCCAGCGTCCTTTACGCGATCTGTTTATTCCCTATAAGTGCTGGTTATTGACTAAATAACCTCTTATACACCAACAGAGGGTAAATCGATCCTAACAAGTGGTCTCAGAGCAGGTTGTTCTTGAATAGATTTTTCTTTTCGAAAAATGTTTTAAACAAATTCAAAATTTTTGTCTGCTCTGATAGTCGTTCGAAAGCCTGTCTATGCTTCAAAACTTTTAAGATTTTCAAAACTCATTATATGGATAGGGAGAGGATTGACTACTGAATTGCAGGGCAATTTCTCGAAAGGAAAGAGAGGCAACATATCTTCTGAAGAGCTGACATATTGCGCGAGATCTGTGGACGCCAAGATCTCTGGGGCTGGTCGAGGCTAAGCCTTGGGGAAAAATGGAAGAGATTCTGTAAATTGAATCTTTTATTGCTCCTCTAGTCTATATAAATGAGGAATTTTGAGTAGTATAGACATTGTTTTCAAAAACTCATGCATGCATAATATTTTTGACAAACTGTGTTCCTGTGCATAATGTTTTTATTTCAAAAATAAAAATACCCCATGATCTGTTGAGGGGGAGTTTTGTTTAAATATTAAGGGTGAGACAAGATTTCAAACTCTTTTTGATTCCCACAAAAAGGGGGAGAAATATTTTCAAGCATAAACATACCTGCATACGTTTATCCAGATTTGTGTAAATCAAAAAGGGGGAGATTGTTGGATCTGTTTCTACAGATCAAAATCTAAGTTTTGATTCACACAATCTGTTACTATTGTACTAACGATTTAAATTAAGTGAGAAGGTTGAGCTAAAACATACAAACGCGATTTCGAATGCCAAAAGAAGGAATTTGGCCAAAAATCGACGTATGTCACGACGTAGTGGTGAGTATTGCTCGTTGGCCCGTTTTGGAGGGGGTAGCACCGGTCTCTAGCAAAAATATGAACCTGCAACGGAAGCAAGCTGGTACAGAGATAGAAGCGAGCTGGATGAAGAGAAATGTAGCAGCTCAGCAGCGAGCTGGAACAAAGCGCTGATAGAAGATTGATTGTGAGCAGATAGCAGTGCAGATTGAGGAATAGCCCAAGTTGGAACAGTAAGGGGACGCACGAGCTGGTCCAACATAGGACAACTTAGCTGGTACAGTGAGGGGACACCAGAGCTGGTACAGTAGGGGACAACCAGATCGCAGAGGACATCCAAGCTGGTTCACCAGCTTGGAGCAAGAGCAGTTGGATGAGAAGCAGACCAGATGGGAGAAAACAGCTGAGGAGAATGGACCAATCAGCTCAGACGAACAAAACAGTTTGAACACAAGTATTGTGGAGATGGCATTGTATTAGTTCAAACTGATTTGCTTCGTCCTGTCCACATCAAGTACACAATTCTCGTACTCAAAGTCAGCAAAGGCATTAAATGCAATGGACACAAGGTACAACCATTTCAGAGCTTTTCAGAATACTTTCCAACCGGAAGAAACTTGTGTCCAACGACTAGAATCTGCACAGAGGCTATATAAACGATTAGCAGCAGAAGACGTAAAAGAGGAGGGGTGCAGGGGCAAAACAGATTAATCAAGTCTACTGCATGACCCAGGGAAGACATCAAGAAACCAGCTCGGAGAGGAGCGCTTCCCAGTGTGTGAGAATACATTTGAGAGTGAGCGACACTGTATATTTCTCACACATAAATTCACTCACATATGAGAGCCGAGAGCTAAATTGTTGAGTTGGGTGAATCAGATCAAAAACTTGCATTGTAGTCTTTGAACAGAGACGTTAAATAAGTCTACTTGTCTTTCGCACTGAAACGTTAAATAAGTGTGTGTAGTCTTTCGCACTGAGACAGTAAAGAGGTGTCGCCTTTCTCACTGAGGCAGTAAAGAACTGAGTTAGACACACGCAGCTTGTGGGCTGGTGTGCAGTGGTGTGACTAGGAGTTCTTGCGGCCGAGGTTTGTCGAAGTGGGTTGCATCGAGGGTCGTTGTAATCAAAGTCTTCTAGTGGATCCTTACCGTTACGGAAGATGGGGAGATGTAGAAGATTGAGCTCCGAACTTCCATAAACAAATCAGCATATTTCTTTAATTCTTTATTGCTTTCATTCATACGCTGTCAGGCCTCGTTCTCTAACAGACAACACATGCGGAAGCTATCAAAAAGTGGGTAAAATTTTCGCTTTTAGGCATGACGGTTTTAAAAATATAATTTAAAATACAACGATACTTAAAATAAGTTTCCCAATTCATAAAACAACCAACAATAAAGCATACATAATTCATAACATGTATCAGACTCCCCTACGGGTACAACGACAAAGCATAGGGCATCCCCCTGGCTAACTGATACATATATATAAGTATGCTATATGCAACTAGGACACGCTAGCCACCTCCTGGGGCACCACCAGCTGGGTTAAAACCACGACCAGCTGTAGAACCTGGGTTTCCTGAAAACAACATAACAAAGAAACAATAGGGCATCCCCCTGGCTAACTGATACATATATATAAGTATGCTATATGCAACTAGGACACGCTAGCCACCTCCTGGGGCACCACCAGCTGGGTTAAAACCACGACCAGCTGTAGAACCTGGGTTTCCTGAAAACAACATAACAAAGAAACAAACCAAGCCCTAGAGGGACTTGGGGTAAAACCCCAGTACGGAGAGCAACAGATAAAGCTAAAAGAATGCATAAGATAAAATGCAGATGCTATGCATGAGACGCCGGATAACAACGGAAATCTCGACCCTCGAGGGAGCTAAGGAACTCAAACATAGCTCCAAGAATCATCAACAACATACAGTGGCCACGGGGTGTGTTCACAGTGTGGTAATGAGCCACTCGCCATGACACTACACCCAATTACCAAATGCATCAAACAATCCAACCTGTTGTTGCCTCGCCCATGAACTGTGGTAGTTAACCACTCGGCTCATGGTGGCTAACGATCCCAGCAGGGAGATGAGAGTGCGGTATCGCCGCTCGCCCTCGCATCCTGGTAAGAATCAACAACAGCAATACAAGATACAAGGCTGCAAAATACGATACATAAGGGATCTGAAATATGCGTGAACGAATGCGTGTATGCAATTCACATGAAACAGCTAGCATAAACACCAATGCTCAGCAAGCAATACACAGATAAGTTCACCGAAACATCCCAGCAGCCACGCATAATATCTCACGCAAATCCCAAGCTAAATCAAGCTCAAATCCGTACCTTATACTTCTGGGCTATAATTAGCACACGCTGGTTACCACAAGGAAATCCCGAAGACTCTGGTAAAAGCCTGATAAACACACGGCATAAACAACATAAATCTTACGGGATGCTAAACAAGCTCACGGCCGGGAGTCACACTCAACCAGCTGCCCAATATACCTCAACAGTTAAACGAAAAGCTTAAAACTATGGCTAGGAACAACGTCTCACCGAAAACCAGAACGTAGTTCTACCCGGTCGACGCAATACTCGAACGGCAGCAACTTCACGTTCCTCAACTAGCCAATTACAGCTTCTAAAACTGGTGAAGAGTGATAGAGCTTCTCGAGAGGAGTCCAACGCTACCTCACACAAGCAAAACAACCACCGGAAACACCGGGAATTCACCGGAAAAGATCACGGCTGAACAGTGCTCTAGGGTTCGAAACGAAGAACACAGACGAGGGAAATATTTGCTAAGTATGGAATTGATATCACAATTCGAAGACCAAGCCTTCCTATAAATAGCACTTGCAACGACTGAAATCAACACAATCAATTGTCCACCGACAAAACCAGTGGTGGAATTGCTACAAATGCTATCAGCTGTTACTGGTTTTGCCACCGACCAGCTGCTAGCTCACAAAACCAGCTTATACTCAAAAATCTCAAAAACACGAAAACTTCCAGAATTGCTCCAAATGCTATTTCAGAACCGAAAATGTAAACCAAACTCTCAAAACAGAGATTTGAACCAGCGGAGATCTCCAAAAAACCGATACAATCCAAACAAATTAATCTTAATACAAATCCAGGTCTCACATTTCTCCCCCACTAAAAAGGATTTCGTCCTCGAAATCAAACAACAATTCTGAATCAAAAAACAACAGCAGAGGCTAGAATAGAAACTAAAAACTAACACCAGAACTCGCCCAACACTAGGCCAAGAGTTCAAGATAACTGAGCAAACACATCACAACAACTAAGGAAGAAAAACAGCAAAACTACAAGCCACTGGATAATCTAGCTCAACAGCTACTCAAATAAATGCGGCCACTCGCGCTGCATCTTTTCTTCCAGCTCCCAAGTAGCTTCTTCCCTACCATGTTTGCTCCACTGCACCATTACTAACGGAATGGTCTTATTCCTCAACTGTTTCTCT
The DNA here is from genome assembly GCA_001598015.1 of Dorcoceras hygrometricum. Lineage (NCBI taxonomy): Eukaryota > Viridiplantae > Streptophyta > Magnoliopsida > Lamiales > Gesneriaceae > Dorcoceras > Dorcoceras hygrometricum. Next base: position 213,987 of record KQ996491.1, on the reverse strand, counting down.
TTTCTTCCAAGGATCTGCAAAGGGTATTCTTGATAACTCAACGACTGATCTAGCTCTACCTCGTCAGTTCCAAGCACATGAGACGGATCTGGCTCGTATTTCCTCAACATCGACACATGAAACACATCGTGAAGAGAGGACAAATCTGATGGCAACAACAACCGATACGCTAAAGAGCCAATCCTCTCGACAACCTCATATGGACCAACGTAACGAGGGGCTAACTTTCCCTTGCGTCCAAAGCGCATCACACTACGAAACAGAGAAACCTTGAGAAATACACGATCACCAACATGAAACTCAAGAGGTCGACGCCTCTTATTCGCATAACTGGCTTGGCGATCCTGGGCAGCTTTCATCCGTTGTCTGATTAGATCGACATGATCTTTCATTTTCTGCACAAAGTCAGGGGCAGATAGCTGCTTCTCCCCCACTTCTTCCCAACACACTGGCGATCTGCACTTCCTGCCATACAAATCCTCGAAAGACGCCATGCCAATCGTCACTTCGTAGCTGTTATTATACGAAAACTCAACCAAAGACAACGCGCCTTGCCAACTACCTCCGAAATCCAACACAACAGCACGCAAAATATCCTCTAACGTCTGGATAGTTCGCTCAGATTGGCCATCTGTCTGGGGATGATACGCGGTACTCATAGCCAATCTAGTGCCCAAAGCTGTCTGCAAACTCTTCCAAAACCTGGAAGTAAACCTCGGATCTCGGTCAGACACGATTGAAACAGGCACACCGTGCAATGTAACAACAAAATCAACGTACAGCTTCGCCATCTTCTTCAACGAGAAGGTCATCCCATAGGGAATGAAGTGTGCAGACTTAGACAAACGGTCTACAACTACCCAAATAGCATCGCATCCTCGGTTGGAACGAGGCACATGCGTCACAAAATCCAACGTAATGTGCTCCCAATTCCATTAGGGCACCTCTAAACTCTGCAACAGACCACCAGGTCTCATCCTTTCGGCCTTAACCATCTGGCAGTTCAAACAACGAGCGACAAAACCAGCAACATCACTCTTCAGGCCAGCCCACCAAAAGTGCGGCTTCAAGGCATGGTACATCTTCCGTGCACCAGGATGAACACTATGTCTGCTACAGTGCGCTTCTCGAAGGATCTCCTCCTTCAAATCAATCAAATTGGGCACAACCAACCTGCCCCGGAAACGCAAACAACCATCGGACGAGACAGAATAGTCCTCAAGTTCGCCAGCCCTGACTTTCAACTTCAATTCGTGGATAGACGGATCGGTCCTCTGAGCTACTCGAATGCTAGAAACAATCTGCGGTTCCACTTGAAAAGATGAAACCAACACACAATCCTCAGCCGGGTAAAATCTCCAACCCGTAGTGTTAAGATGCTCTTGATCCTTAGATATGTACAACGACGCAAGCATCTCACTAGCCTTCCTGCTCAAAGCATCAGCCACTACGTTCGACTTCCCAGGCTGGTAGTTAATCTCACAGTCAAAATCCTTAAGCAGCTCCATCCACCGACGCTGTCTCATGTTCAAGTCAGGCTGCGAAAACAGATACTGTAAACTCTTGTGGTCGGAGTACACCACAAATTGCTCACCATACAGGTAGTGACGCCAGATCTTTAACGCAAAGACCACCGCTGCTAACTCCAAATCATGAACTGGGTAACAAGTCTCGTGCGGTTTCAACTGCCGCGAGGCATACGCAATGACTCTACCATTCTGCATCACACCACAACCCAATCCACTTAGCGAAGCGTCGGAACAAACAACAAAACCACCTGAACCGGACGGCAAAGCCAACACAGGCGCAGTAGTTAACTTCTCCTTGAGCAGTTGAAAAGAATTCTCACACTGCTCAGTCCAAACAAACCGCCTATCCTTATGGGTCAATTGGGTCATCGGCTTTGCTAGAGAAGAAAACCCCTCAATGAAACGACGATAATAGACAGCCAGACCTAAGAAACTGCGAATCTCAGACACATTTCTCGGTCGCTCCCAGTTCAACACAACATCCACTTTACTGGGATCCACAGAAATGCCATCTGCTGAAATGACATGGCCCAGAAATA
>KQ996491.1:178783-210866 GCA_001598015.1 Dorcoceras hygrometricum | reverse complement strand
TATTCTTGACAGTGGCTTTATTCAACTGACAAAAATCAATGCACATCCGCATTGAGCCATCCTTCTTCTTCACAAACAAAATGGGCGCTCCCCACGGTGACATACTAGGGCGAATGAAACCCTTCTCCAGCAAATCATCTAACTGTACCTTGAGTTCTCTCAACTCCGCAGGTGCTAGACGATACGGGGCACGAGAAATCGGAGCTGTGCCAGGCACCAACTCTATGCTGAAGTCAATCTCCCGCCTCGGAGGAAAACCAGGAATCTCCTCCGGAAACACGTCGGGGAAGTGTCGCACCACGGGAACGTCACTAAGCTGAACATTAGAAGAAGAAGACGCATCCAAAGCGTAAATCATAAAGCCAGCATTTCCCAAAGACAACAAGCTAAACATCTCCATCGCGGAGACCAACGGAATCTTCGATCTAGAGTCCTGGCCGTAGAAGTCCCACTTCTCGCCAGACAAAGGCCTAAAGCGCACAATCCCATGGAAGCAATACACGGAGACCCTGTAGTTGGATAGCACATCCATCCCAACTATGCAATCGAAATCCCAAAGCATCAAACGGATCAAATTCGCTAACAAGGCATGCTCACCAAACCGCAACACACCATCCAACAAAATCTCTTGCGAGAACAGGCTCACAGCATCGGGGGTAGAAACAGAAACAGCATCACGCAAAGGGACGGTAAAACCATGCTCAACAACAAACGAATCAGAAATAAACGAATGCGATGCACCGGTGTCAAACAACACACGAGCAGGAAAGTCAAAAACAAAACATGTACCTCCAATCACCCGGCTCAGTGTCTCCTCGGCCTGCTCCCTCGTGAAGGCGTTAACCTGAGCATGCTGGGGTCCTGGAAAGAAAGGCTGAGACGACTGCCCAAAACTCAAAGGGCCAGGCTGCTGAAACGACCTAAACAGAGTCTCACCAAAACGGGGCTTCTAAAACTGCTACGAACGGCCCCTAGACTGACCCCCACGACCCTGAGGCTAGGACACGGTCTGCTGTGATCCGGCTGACTGGCACACTCTCGCAAAATTCCCATACTGACCACAAAGGTTGTAGGAGCCCTGCACACCTACACACTGCGTGGAAGGGTGCTTTCCACCGCAAAAGCCACAAAACTCCACCTGAGAGCCGCTGCTACTCGAGCTGCCTGAACCGGAAGACCCTGAACCAGACTTCTTCTTAAATTGCTGACCGCGGGGTCGAAACCTCTGGCGGCCGGACTGCTGAGCTACCTGCTGCTGCTGCTGAGGAAAATGCGCGGACTTAGAACTCTGAGACGACTGAGCTCCCTGACCAGCGGGTCTACCACCCTGCACCGCCTACGCTACCTGCGCTCTGCGTGCACTACGGCTCCTCATGCCCTCCTCAATGTGGATAGCAGTATCCACGGCCTCATCTCCATTCAAGCCCTCTACAAACCTGGTACTCTTGGCCCTCTCCCGGCCAGCAACATGTGGAACATAAGCCAACAACACGGAAAACTTGCGAGCATACTCGCGCACAGTCAACGAACCCTGCTCCAAACACTCAAACTCCCGCTCACGGGCAGCCACATACGAATCGGGGACATACTCCTGCCTGAAGACCTGGTAGAAACTTTCCCAAGTGATACCAACACCAGTCTCCAGTAAGGTACTAGACGCACCTCGCCACCAACGCTCTGCGGCCTTCCTCAACAACAAGGCACTAACCTCAACCCGGAGATCGTCGTCATACTGAGCCCGATCAAAAAGATGTATGACACTATGGAGCCACGAATCCGCATCCTCACTCGACTCATCGCCATTGAAGATAGGAGGATTCATCCTCTGAAACCGAGCTATAACCACATCCATTCTCTCTACCGGAGCCAGCGGAGCCTCAGCCTCCTCTTCTCCACTACTCTCAAGAGTACGACTAGGAGCACTATACTGATCCTCGTTCTGTCCTCCTGATTCCTGGAACTGCCACCTACCTCTACCACGACGTCTAGGAGGCATCTAAAACACTCAACAGGATAAGGAAAAACAGAACAGATACAGCATAGAAAGCATATAACACAAAATATGCAGCACGTAGTCACATAATTCAAGCACATGCAACACGCAACACTGTGCCTAGACTCAAGTGTGATCAAAGGAATTGAGCTTATCCCAGTTTAAGCTCTGATATCAAAAATGTCAGGCCTCGTGCACTAAAAAGACAACACATGCGGAAGCTATCAAAAAGTGGGTAAAATTTTCGCTTTTAGGCCCGACGATTTTAAACATATAATTTAAAATAAGACGATACATAAAATAAGTTTCCCAATTCATAAAACAACCAACAATAAAGCATACATAATTCATAACATGTATCAGACTCCCCTACGGGTACAACGACAAAACACAGGGAATCCCCCTGGCTAACTGATACATATATATAAGTATGCTATATGCAACTGGGACACGCTAGCCACCTCCTGGGGCACCACCAGCTGGGTTAAAACCACGACCAGCTGTAGAACCTGGGTTTCCTGAAAACAACATAACAAAGAAACAAACCAAGCCCCAGAGGGACATGGGGTCAAACCCCAGTACGGAGAGCAACAGATAAAGCTAAAAGAATGCATAAGATAAAATGTAGATGCTATGCATGAGACGCCGGATAACAACGGAAAGCTCGACCCTAGAGGGAGCTAAGGAACTCAAACATAGCTCCAAGAATCATCAACAACATACAGTGGCCACGGGGTGTGTTCACAATGTGGTAATGAGCCACTCGCCATGACACTACACCCAATTACCAGATGCATCAAACAATCCAACCTGTTGTTGCCTCGCCCATGAACTGTGGTAGTTAACCACTCGGCTCATGGTGGCTAACGATCCCAGCAGGGAGATGAGAGTGCGGTATTGCTGCTCGCCCTCGCATCCTGGTAAGAATCAACAACATCAATACAATATACAATGCTGCAAAATACGATACATAAGGGATCTGAAATATGCATGAACGAAGGCGTGTATGCAATTCACATGAAACAGCTAGCATAAACACCAATGCTCAGCAAGCAATACACAGATAAGTTCACCGAAACATCCCAGCAGCCACGCATAATATCTCACGCCAATCCCAAGCTAAATCAAGCTCAAATCCGTACCTTATACTTCTGGGCTATAATTATCACACGCTGGTTACCACAAGGAAATCCCGAAGACTCTGGTAAAAGCCTGATAAACACACGGCACACACAACATAAATCTTACGGGATGCTAAACAAGCTCACGGCCGGGAGTCACACTCAACCAGCTGCCCAATATACCTCAACAGTTAAACGAAAAGCTTAAAACTATGGCTAGGAACAAGGTCTCACCGAAAACCAGAACGTAGTTCTACCCGGTCGACGCAGTACTCGAACGGCAGCAACTTCGCGTTCCTCAACTAGCCAATTACAGCTTCTAAAACTGGTGAAGAGTGATAGAGCTTCTCGAGAGGAGTCCAACGCTACCTCACACAAGCAAAACAACCACCGGAAACATCGGGAATTCACCGGAAAAGCTCACGGCTGAACAGTGCTCTAGGGTTCGAAACGAAGAACACAGACGAGGGAAATATTTGCTAAGTATGGAATTGATATCACAATTCGAAGACCAAGCCTTCCTATAAATAGCACTTGCAACGACTGAAATTGATGGATCTGTTTTGACAGATCCTGATTACGTTTTGAATTACACAAAACCTGTTATTGTGTTTCTAACAATTCTACTTAAGTGTACAGGTTTTAGGAACGAAGAAGACGATCAGCAGTAGCAGTAATCTGTCCAGCCAATGGTTCACAATATAAAGTTCAGCAGTTGGTTTGGTGCATTCATTTAGTCGACAGTTGGTTTGGCAATGGAGACGTCCAAAGTTAAATCAGTTGTTCGTAATCAGGCGAAGGCCAAGTCGAACGTTAGCAATAGAAAAACGATGTCGTTTGAATAAGTTTATACGACAGCGTTTTGCCCTCACGCTAAAAGATTCAGCAGATGAAGAAAGACCAGCAGTACCGCAAGCGCATATGAATCAGCAGTTGTGAAGAGAAGAGCAAGAGATGAAGCGACGTCGTAGAAGAAGATTCCAGTTGCAAGTTATTGTTGTCGAAGCTGTTGTCAGTTACTATTCACGAAGCTGTCGGCAGTTGCCATTCATATTACTGTTGACGAATCTGTTAGCAGTCGTGACTCATATTACTGTTAACGAATCTGTTAGCAGTCGCGCTTCATATTACTGTTAACGAATCTGTTAGCAGTCGCGATTCATATTACTGTTGACGAATCTGTTAGCAGTCGCGATTATAATTACTGTTGACGAATCTGTTGACAGTCGCTATTCAAGAAGTTGTTGACAGCTGATGAGCAATGTTGAACAAGAAGCTGACAACAGCAAACGTAACAGTGAAGAAAGCAATGTCGTGCTAAAGAATCAGCAGATGGTTTGTGCGTTGGTTACAATCAGCAGCAGGCTTCAGCGCTTTCAGCAGGAACGCTAAATCAGCAGATGGTTTAGCGATGATGACGTCATCGGTGACGTCATCATAATCAGCAGATGGTTAGAGTTCAGCAGATGAAGAAAACAGCTGGAGCGCTAAGCATAGATGAGGTCATCAGCAGTGTCATCACAATCAGCAGGAAGCTATTGTTAACCAGCAGAAGCGCAAAGACAAAGATTCAGCAGATGATATTTGAAGTTGGCGATTGCAAAACGATGTCGCTTGAATAAGTTGGAACGACAGCGTTTTTCATTCGCGATAAGATTCAGCAGATAGTTTGCGAAGACAACCAGCTGGTGCAAATCAAATGATGACCAGTTGGAGTGCAAATCAAATGCTAACCAGCAGTTGGTAGCGACAGTACATCCAGACGAAAGCAACAGCTCATCCAGTCGAGAGCTTCAATGAACCAGCTGTTGCTATGCATTCAGTCGCAAGATGGTGTACCAGTCGCAAGCAAGCTTCAGCGCTATGAATCCAGTCGCAGTGATGAACCAGCAGTGAAGCAGTTGACAATTGACGAAGAATTTTCAAAGCTGGATGTCAACTGCTGAGCTCAATTCAAATGGCAAAAACGCTCAAGATGAAAAGAATCAATGGCGAAGATTGAGTCGTGCAAAATGCCTTAAATCAGGGGACAAGATTTGTACTATTCTGGGAAATAGTACAATATACAGAGGATGTTTGCACGGTAATGGAAAGAAGACAAATTAGCCGTAACAAGCGCAGAAAAGAATTGGAATCTATCTAACGGCTATATTCGAACAGAGGCTATTTAATGAGAAGATTTGAAGGAAGAAGGTTGACGAGACGAGTGTGAAAAGAACACTGTTGAAGTTGTTGTTGCACAGAAAATAGAAAATCAAAAGGAGACAACAACGAAAGGGAAGAACACAGGAAGATGAAGCAGTCGACAATCATTCTTGAGAGGAGCTTATTGTGTCGACTGCTGAATCTGTATTAGCTCATTTAGGAGCACTTCCTTGTTTGTGAGATGTATTAATTCGAGAGTTGAGCGATACACTGTAATTCTCACACAGAGATTCATTCACATTGTATTAGTGAATGAATCTCAAAACCTTTCCAACACAGGTCCCGTCCAAGCACGATGACGTAAAACTCATGTGTATGTAGTTAGTCACACAGTTGCAGCTGGTGTGCATTTGTGAAGTCTAGGAGTTCTCACATCTGCTGGTTGTGGGTTCGGGTCTGTACACGAGTTGTAAGATCAAATCTTCTAGTGGATCCTTCCGAGGTGGAAGAAGGGGAGATGTAGGACATTGAGGTCCGAACTTCCAGAAACAAATCTGCTGTGTATCGGTCTATTTCTTTAAAGCTTTCAGCACCTGCATATTTACTTTAGCATCGCACACGTTTACAGTTCAGCACTTGCATTTTATACTTAGCATCGCATACAGTGCAGCACACAAGCACTTGCACAAGTCTTGAACAGATTTATGTTGTACATAAATCTGTTTGAGTTGTTTTAAAATATAGGATGCAGTTCTGGTATTTTCCGCATGATTTTTAAATCATACCAGATCTGTCTCCGATGCTCTGTTATTTTAGATGTTCAAGAACATTGAGCTATTGCAGCTCGTTTTTAGCAGCACCGAAAATTTTTAAACGCTCATTTTAAACCAGCGGCTGCTAAGTTCCTTCGAAAAACAGGGACCAACAGAAATCAACACAATCAATTGTCCACCGACAAAACCAGTCGACACAATTAATTTCCCAAACCAGCAGGTACCACGAACTAGCAGACGCAAGAACCAACTGCTGATTTCTCCAACAACGCTACAACAAATCGCAAAGCAAACTACGGCTGGTTCTCAAAACGGCGTCGCACCAACTTACTCAAACGACGTCGCATAGGATACTATACCAGCAGCTGGGTATCCAGTCGCAAGAACAAAACAATGCAACGCTTCTCTCTGCTGGTTACAGTCGCAACCTCAAAACGCAGCGTTGCAACTAACCCAAACGACGTCGCTCCACTGACGTCATCAAATCTGATAGCAGCACTCGCTAAATACCAGCAGCAAGCTACAGTAACGAACAAATCTCTCGCAGCTGGACAATCAGTCGCAACATCCAAACGACGACGTTTCCTCTCGAGCTACAGGAATGTTGACCCGCGTTGACATCTGCTTCTGCTGAACAACCAGCAGACACACACACGCAATTCCACCAGCTGGTACCAGACGCAACATCCAAACGACGTCGCGCCAACTAAACTAAACGCAGTCGTTTTAGCCCTCAACGCAAATACACTAATGCATCTGCTGATTTCAACACGCGCAACCAGACTTCACGCAAACGACGGCGTTTCAGGAATCTCGCGCTAAAACACGCTTCGACTGGTTTTGCCACCGACCAGCTGTTAGCTCACAAAACCAGCTGATACTCAAAAATCTCAAAAACACGAAAACTTCCAGAATTGCTCCAAATGCTATTTCAGACCCGAAAATGTAAACCAAACTCTCAAACAGAGATTTGAACTAGTGGAGATCTCCAAAAACCGATACAATCCAACAAATTAATCTTAATACAAATCCAGGTCTCACATACGAACTGCATATTTATAATTTTGTTTAAAACTGTTTAAAAGGCTTTCGAATATAAGAGTGCAGTTTGAGTTATTTCCGCATGATTTAAATTCGTTACTCAATCTGTAACTCGGTGCACAAGTACTCAAGAACACTGAGCTATTACAGCTCAAGTAATAAATAACCAGATCGCTTGTTCTTTCATCGAGATGGTTTCAACAACCAGCTTAAACTAGGCTCTTGCACTGTGCTGGTTTAGCACCGAGCTGGTCATAACAAAAGCGATCCAGTTTCAGCATCCAGCTGGAACGAGCTTAGAGAACACTGAGCTATTACAGCTCAAGTAATAAATAACCAGATCGCTTGTTCTTTCATCGAGATGGTTTCAACAACCAGCTTAAACTAGGCTCTTGCACTGTGCTGGTTTAGCACCGAGCTGGTCATAACAAAAGCGATCCAGTTTCAGCATCCAGCTGGAACGAGCTTAGTCATCGCAATATGGTTTCAGCAACTAGCTGGATCCAGCGTCCTTTACGCAATCTGGTTATTCCTTCTAAGTGCTAATTATTGAATAAATAACCTATGTATAAACCAACACGGAGGGTAAATCGATCCTAACAAGTGGTATCAGAGCAGGTTGTTCTTGAATAGCATTTTCTTTTCGAAAAATGTTTTAAATAGTTTTAAAATATTTTGTCTGCTCTGATAGTCGTTCGAAATTCTGCCTATGCTGCAAAATTTTTAAGATTTTCAAAACTCATTATATGGATAGGGGGTGGAATGTCTACTGAATTGCAGAGCGATTTCTCGAAAGGAAATAGCGGCAACATCTCTTCTGACTAGCTGACAGATTGCACGAGATCTATGAACGCAAAGATCTCTAGAGCTGGGCGAGACTGAGCCTTAGGGAAAAGTGGAAGAGATTCTGTAAATTGAATCATCTATTGCTTCTCTGGTCTATATAAATGAGAAATTTGAGTAGTATAGACTTTGTTTTCAAAATCTCATGCATGCATAATATTTTCGACAAACTGTCTTCCAGTGCATAATGTTTTTATTTCAAAAATAAAAATACCCCATGATATGTTGAGGGGGAGGATTGTTTTAAATATTAAGGGGGAGACAAAATTTCAAACTCTTTTTGATTCCCACAAAAAGGGGGAGAAATATTTTCAAGCATAAACATACGTGCATATGTTTATCTAGATTTTGTGTAAATCAAAAAGGGGGAGATTGTTGGATCTATTTCTACAGATCAGAATCTAAGTTTTGATTCACACAAAATCTGTTACTATTGTACTAACGATTTAAATTAAGTGCGCAGGTTGAGCTAAAACATACAAACGCGATTTCGGAGGCCAAAATGAAGGAATTTGGCCAAAAAGCGACGTATGTCACGACGTAGTGGTGAGTATTGCTCGTTGGCCCGTTTCGTAGGGGGTAGCACCGGTCTCTAGCAAAAATATGAACCTGCAACGGAAGCAAGCTGGTACAGAGATAGAAGCGAGATGGATGAAGAGAAATGTAGCAGCTCAGCAGCGAGCTGGAACAAAGCACTGATAGTAGATTGGTTGACAGTAGATAGCAGTGTATATTGAGGAATAGTCCAAGTTGGAACAGTAAGTAGAAGCCCGAGTTGGTCCAAAATAGGACAACCTAGTTGGTACAGTGAGAGACGCCCGAGCTGGTCCAGCTGAGGACCACCAGATCGCAGAGGACATCCAAGCTGGTCCACATCAAGTACACAATTCTCGTTCTCAAAGTCAGCAAAGGCTGCAACATTAAATGTGGACAGAACTCAAAGTCATAAAGCCTGCAGACACATTAAATGCAAAGGACACAAGATACAACCATGTCAGAGATTTTCAAATGACTTTCCAACGGGAAGAAACTTGTGTCCAACGGCTACAATCTGCACAGAGGCTATATATACGATTAGCAGCAGAAGACGTAAAATAGGAGGGGTGCAGGAGAAAAACAGATTAATCAAGTCTACTGCATGACCCAGGGAAGACATCGAGAAACCAGCTCGGAGTGGAGCACTTCCCAGTGTGTGAAAATACATTTGAGAGTGAGGGTACACTGTATATTTCTCACACATAGATTCACTCACATATGAGAGCCGACAACTAAATTGTTAAGTTGGGTGAATCAGATCAAATACTTCCATTGTAGTCTTTGGACAGAGACGTTAAACAAGTCTAGTTGTCTTTCGCACTGAAACGTTAAAGAAGTGTGTGTAGTCTTTCGCACTGAGACAGTAAAGATGTGTCGCCTTTCTCACTGAGGCAGTAAATAAGTGAGTTAGATACACGCAGCTTACGGGCTGGTGTGCAGTGGTGTGACTAGGAGTTCTTGCGACCGAGGGTCGTCGGAGTGGGTTGCAGCGAGGGTCGTAGTAATCAAAGTCTTATAGTGGATCCTTCCCGTTGCGAAAGAAGGGGAGATGTAGGAGATTGAGCTCCGAACTTCCATAAAAAAATCAGCGTATTTCTTTAATTCTTTATTGCTTTCATTCATACTCAATGCATATTTATAATTGTGTTTAAAACTGTTTAAAAGGCTTTCGGATCTAAGAGTGCAGATTGAGTTATTTCCGCATGATTTAAATTCATTACTCAATCTGTAACTCGGTGCACAAGTATTCAAGAACATTGAGCTATTACAGTTCAAGTAATAAATAACCAGATTGCTTGTTCTTTCATCGAGCTGGTTTCAACAACCAGCTAGAACCAGGCTCTTGCACTGTGCTGGTTTAGCGCCGAGCTGGTCATAACAAAAGCGATCCGATTTCAGCATCCAGCTGGAACCAGCTTAGTCATCACAATCTTGTTTCAGCAACTAGCTGGATCCAGCGTCCTTTATGCGATCTGGTTATTCCCTCTAAGTGCTGGTTATTGACTAAATAACCTCTGTATACACCAACAGAGGGTAAATCGATCCTAACAAGTGTTATCAGAACATGTTGTTCTTGAATAGGATTTTCTTTTTGAAAAATGTTTTAATCAGTTTTAAATATTTGTCTGCTCTGATAGTCGTTCGAAATCCTGTCTATGCTGCAAAATTTTTAAGATTTTCAAAACTCATTATATGGATAGGGGGAGGAATGTCTATTGAATTGCAGAGAGATTTCTCGAAAGGAAAGAGCGGCAACATCTCTTCTGACGAGCTGGAATATTGCGCTAGATCTGTGGACGCCAAGATCTCTAGGGCTGGGCGAGACTAAGCCATAGGGAAAATTGGAAGATATTCTGTAAATTGAATCTTCTATTGCTCATCTGGTCTATATAAATGAGAAATTTTGAGTATTATAGACTTTGTTTTCAAAATCTCATGCATGCATAATATTTTCGACAAACTGTCTTCCTGTGCATAATGTTTTTATTTCAAAAATAAAAATACCCCATGATCTGTTGAGGGGGAGTTTTGCTTTAAATATTAAGGGTGAGACAAGATTTCAAACTCTTTTTGATTCCCACTAAAAGGGGGAGAAATATTTTCAAGCATCAACATACCTGCATATGTTTATCCAGATTTTGTGTAAATCTAAAGGGGGAGATTGTTGGATATGTTTCTACAGATCAGAATCTAAGTTTGTTTCACACAAAATATGTTACTATTGTACTAACGATTTAAACTAAGTGCACAAGTTGAGCTAAAACATACAAACGCGATTTCGGAGGCCTAAACAAAGGAATTTGGCCAAAAACCGACGTATGTCACGACGTAGTGGTGAGTATTGATCGTTGGCCCCTTTTCGGATGGGGCAGCATCGGTCTCGAGCAAAAATATGAACCTGCAACGGAAGCAAGCTGGTACAGAGATAGAAGCGAGTTGGATGAAGAGAAATGCAGCAGCTCAGCAGTGAGCTGGAACAAAGCACTGATAGCAGATTGATTGAGAGCAGATAGCAGTGCAGATTGAGGAATAGTCCAAGTTGGAACAGTGAGGGAACGCCCGAGCTGGTCCAACATAGGACAACTTTGCTGGTACAGTGAGGGGACACCCGAGCTGGTCCAGCATAGGACAACTAGGTCGCAAAGGACATCCAAGCTGGTTCACCAGCTTGGAGCAAGAGCAGTTGGATGAGAAGCAGACCAGATGGGAGAAACCAGCTGAGCAGAATGAACCAACCAGCTCAGACAAACAAAGCAGTTTGAACACAACTATTTTGGAGATGGCATTGTATTAGTTCAAACTGATTTGCTTCGTCCTGTCCACATCAAGTACACAATTCTCGTACTCAAAGTCAGCAAAGTCTGCAACATTAAAAGTGGATAGAGCTCAAAGTCATAAAGCCTTCAGACGCATTAAATGCAAAGGACACAAGGTACAACCATGTCAGAGCTTTTCAGAAGACTTTCCAATGGTAAGAAACTTATGTCCAATGGCTAGAATCTGCACAGAGGCTATATAAACTGATAGGATCAATGTGGTTCGAAAAACAGCTGCAAGAGTTCAGAAGGGGGTGTTGAATGAACTCTTGGTATTTTCAAATTTTCGAAACCTTTTAAAACAGTTTTACAAGCACCCGCTTAACTTAAATCCGAGTTACCAAATTTAAGATATCTCAGTTTAAAATCAAATTTCTCGACTAACAAAAAGTGCGGAAAGAAGTCGATTAATTTGTGAACAGTTAAAGCAATAAGTAAATGTTATAATGTAAAAGAGTAAGGGTCGAGAGTTTGTTTATGGAAGTTCGGATATCAATATCCTACGTCTCCTCTTCTTCCTTTTCAGGAAGGTTCCACTAGAAGATTTTATGGTTTCAGGCCTTCTGCAAACACCCAATCACCGAGCCTCGCTCAAGGTGAACTCCTAGCAACACCAATCACAAAGCAGTCGCAGCTGCTGAATACAGGTAAATAATATTTTTCTCAAACGGCCTTTGTGTGGCACGTTTGTTACAGACTCAATCTAGAATGAAACAATGAATACAACTCTATTGAGACTATAAATCTTCTGGTTTCTAAACGTAGAAGCTTGATTCAACAACGGTGAACCGGAAGATAACTTGAAGATTAAAACTATGTAATCTCTGTGTGAATGTTCTTCAAGTTTGTGAGCTTTTGAATGATAGCTTCTGTAGAGAGTAAGCTCGAGAATGATGGAGACAATGAATTGCGAAGATGACAGAGAGATTCAATAATGATCGAGAGCTTCAAGAGATTTTCCATTTCAAAATCCAGCTCTCTATATAGTCTTCGTCCTACAAAGGTCATTTAATTTGGCTAAGGAAACAAAATCCCTTTTGAAAACCTGTAAAACGTATGACCGTATATTCTGCTCCACTACATGGTAAATTGCACATCGTCAGAGCCAAATTGTCGTGTTCCATTTTTGTGCAATCACCATAAAACGTTCTCTATAAATGTGTACTATTTACCCAAAAAGTACCAACGTTGTCTCCTTAATTCCAGGCAATAGTACGATTCAATCTTTACCATTGATTCTTTCCATTTTGAATATATGATCTTGTTTGAATCGATTCATCGTTTGCGCCTGAAGTCTCTTATTGTTGATTCAGCTTTTCCTTCCTTGAAGATGATGAATAGTTCATCTAGTACCAACGTTGTCTCCTTAATTCCAGGCAATAGTACGATTCAATCTTTACCATTGATTCTTTCCATTTTGAATATATGATCTTGTTTGAATCGATTCATCGTTTGCGCCTGAAGTCTCTTATTGTTGATTCAGCTTTTCCTTCCTTGAAGATGATGAATAGTTCATCGCTGATAGAATCATAAACCAAATTATGAATTTAGCGCTAAGTCAAACGCTGTCGTATCAACTAATCCAAACGACGTAGTTTTGCTATTCATTAATAAACACGCTAACGTCTGAATAGTTGTGTCTGATATCCATTTAACTGTAGTCAACGTCTGAAAGTGTTTACTTTTAACATAAATCCCCATCAGCTGAATATCCTTCTGAAGGAAATACCTCACGTCTGAATATGCTCGCTACTGAAGCAGAATTCAACTGCTGATCATAAGAACCAACGACTGAATGTTCCAAAAATAATCACGACTGAATCAAAAGCACTGTAGCCAACTGCTGAAAATACTTACTAGTGAAATATATACCCAACTGCTGAAATTTTTTGCTTCTGACGTGAATATCCAACTGCTGAAATATGTTGACTACTGAAGTGAATATCCAACTGTTGAATCAATATAGTTCTGACATAAGAACACAACGGCTGAATGAATACCAAAGTCTGATTACATAACCCTTGATCAACATCTGAATTGCTCTCACGACTGATATAAGAACCCGATACCAGAAACTGATAACTGTATATCTACAACCTCTGAAATAGAAATCCATCAACTGAGTGCTTCAACTCAACTGCTGAAATATTCCCGAATACCAAGATCTGATATTTAACAACTGAAATATTCAAACCAATATCTGACTGGTCAATTCAACATCTGAATATATTTAAATCAACGTCTGAACTAATATCGAATACCCAAGTCTAAGATAACCTGACGTTTAAATATACTTTGCTGTTAATTGCAACGGCTGATTCTCCAGAAGTAACTTCGTATCAGCACTTGTCTTATTTTGTTATCACCAAAAACTAATAAATTTTATCTTAACAATTTCCCCCTTTTTGGTGATGACAAAACTTAGCAGCCTTAAGATATATGAATGAGAAAAAACTAAATTGCACAAAAGTCTGCTGAAACTCTAAATTTCATTGCTGATAAAATGTACACAAGATTTGTACAACAAGAGATCAACAACAATTTATCCTAGCCAATCTTCAAACGATATTCTGAAGGGTCCACCACTGCTGGAATATCTTCTCTTGGAAGATTCACTCCTATCGCCTCTACTACGACTTCCACCTCTGTATCTGCTCTGCTCTTATGCTCTATTGCCACTTCCACCATTTCCCCTGCTGGGTCTGCTTTGATTGTCAGGAGGTGGCTGGGGGCGGCTGCTACTACCTTCCCCCTTTTTTTTATCACTGCCCTTAGTGAGAAAGGCAATGATTTCTACAAGGTGAGTACTGAGGGAAGCTAATTTCCCTTATGTTTCTACATGAAACTCCAGAAGTTCATTGCGAATATCTGCTAGTTTATCATCAAAATCCTTTGATAAGGAAGCCTTCATATCCCTCACTTCTTTCCTGGTAGCCTCTAAATCTGTCGATAATATGACGTTTTGATTGCGGACAGCTTTGAGAGCTAGAGATAGTGCATTGTTGTCAGTTTGAGCCTCCAGGAGACTGCGTTTGAATAGACCCCGAAAGGTTTCATTTTGCTCAGCAATGCTGTCGAGGAAGAAACTTTTAACATGATCGATTTTGTTCATCACTTCGCCAAGAGCATTATTCGTCTGTCAATAATCCTTTGATTGAGTAGCAACAAAATTTGAGAAGGATTCCCGAAGAGCATCAATAGAGGTAGAAACAGATGTGGCAGAGAAAGTCGAAATATATTGATCAGGAGCAGAATCATCTTCCAACTGAATATCATCTTCAACGAAGTTCATGGAAGAATCAGCTGTGGTAGACAGATATTGAGGACGCTGGTCCAAAAGCAACTGTACAAATGGACTATCGGCCGAAGCAAAAGAACTCTGTACACTGAGAATAGCAGAAACTGAATTTTGAACTATCTGTACATCTCTGACCAATGTTCTTTGGACTCAACAACGGATAAAGCCCTAGCAAAAATTTAAGAACCCACTGGTAGAGTCTGTCAAAACACAAATTTGCGACTTCAATACAGACATCTGCCCATCTCTTTCTCATAACTCTGAAAAATTCACTCACAGGTGGTACAGTGTCCTCATAAGATCGTTGACGTGAAATCTCATTATTAACAACTTCCCGAGGTATCTTTACCCAATGATCGCCACAAGGTTCAATGACCCAAACACCATCAACACGAATCATTGTTCTAATCCAGCATGTAGAGCAAGTGTTGGTGTTGGTTTTGGAAATTATAGCACCTCGATCTCGTGGGCGACCTTCAAAAATTTTAGAGCAACACGTCTTCTCCCATTTAAGACCGTGCGCCATAGTCTGTTCTTTCAGGTCTCTACCACAAACAAATGAAGATCAGAAAGCATTTCCATTACTTTGATATCGGTAGCAGAAGAGCCTTCACCTGGGGTAAAGTTGATTTTCCTCGCCTCTAAGAATTTTCTGATCAACAATTCTCTGTACTTGGTAAGAATGTACGTCCGCCTGTTGAGAGCAATTCTCGTAGAATCTGTTTCAGCCCACGACAAAATGAGTGCCTCCTTATCAAAATATGATTCATCTATCTTCAAAGTCGCTAACCTCTTCAGACGGAAAGAATTAAAGAATCTGTCTACATCTTCTATAATTTTCTCCCGTAACATTAGAAGCACCTCTATGTCTGCAAGAATCAGAGAAAATTGCTCCTTAATCGGATTTCCCTTAACATGGTCTCTCTCCAAAAGGGGTTCCTTCCCTTTATCTACCGCAGGAATCTTGGGAATACTGGCCTTGTACCAGTCCCCTTCATTGACTCCAGGGATTGAGATAGTCTTGCCTAATATAATCTTCGTGATCTCCACATAGGCAGACGGCAATGGGCACTCTGCGGGAATTGTCATCAAAATATCTTCTAGCGACATTGCCTCATCTGCTGATTGTTCAACATCCTCTGTCTCCATTTCCTCAACACCTATTCCAAAAACCTGATCAGCAATAAATGCCTCGTCAGTATCACTGGATGTTGTGACCATTTGCTCAGTGTCTCGAGCAAACAGCACTTCATAGGGAATATCAATCCAACGTTCCACTTCATCTGCCTTTTCAACTACTTGATCCTCAGCAGTTGCTCTACTGACATCTGGTTCATCAACATGTTCTCCCTCATCAGTCTCCAACTGAGCGGTCTCAGAAATGACCCGCTCAATGATTACATCCACGTCATCAGCAGTGGATATACCCTCGTTAAGAACATCTGCTACTGCTGGAAATGAAACCGGTTCATCAACACTTTCAACAACTGTCTCAACAATAACACTGTCAACTACTGTCTCTGCCTCAGAAATCCCAACACTCTCAACAACTGTCTCAACATCCTTCTCAGCAGTATCATCAACAACCTCAACAGCTGCTTCACCAACAATACTACCTCCAACAACTGTCTCAATATCAACAATTTCATCATCGTAGCCTAGAATCAACCTCCTCTTCCTCTTCTGAGTTTTGCGTTTCGGCACTGGGGGTTGTTCAGCCGGGGCAACTGGAGTTGGCGCAATCATTTGAAGAGGCACTGCTTCAACCGGAAGAGTCTCTAGATTTTCTTTAGAAGAACCAGTTTTACTCTTTGTAGTCGGCTTCTTTTTCACCACTGGTGCAACAGCAGCATCTGTAGCTGGTCTCTTCTTGGACGCAGCCTTTTTCGTGGGTGTTTTCTTCACCCTTGGTTCAGCTGTAACATCTTCCATACCAACCTTGTCATTTAACACAATATACCGATGCACGGTCTTCTCTGTGAGGACTTTCGAAGAAGGAAACTCCGAGGATTCGCCCAGTTCCAAATTTGGAACATTTTCTAGCAACAGGCTGATTTGAATAGCATACCCTTTGGCTTGCCTTGACCCCGGAGTCACCATGTCCTTAAGAATTTTGAACAGCAGTCTGTTCCAGTTAATCCTTACGCCACAAGTAATCACCGCCATCATCAAGAACTTCTCTTGTGTGATTGCATCAAATGACCCGGCCTTTACAGATATCATTTTGGCCAGAATGTCACAGAGAAGTCAAAACTCTATCGTCATCTCCTTTTTTTTCCCTGACATACTCACTGGTTCACCAGACAGAGAGACGATGCTCCTCTCATCAAACACTAAATCCTTAGGGATCTCCGACAAATCTGTCAAACCCTCTACTGGAAGCTCAAACGTCTCTGCAAACAGTTGTTCAGAAATCTCCACCGTTACTCCGTTTACTGTACTAACAACCAATCCATCCCTAACTGATCCATTTTCAAAGAACTCCAACAAAGCAGCTTTGTGAATCACTGCAGGACAACCCAGAAAACCTTTCAATCCAGTATCCACAAGGGATTCGAACATCGCCACCATCCCGGCATTATCCATAGCAAGAACAGATTCAAAGCACACATGAACATTGTTAAAAAACAGAAAAGATGCCATTTCTGATTGATAGATGAACTTAGAGTACTCCTAAAAAGGATTTGCAAGAAAATACGCAGAGAACAAGAATATGCGAGAGTGAAATATGCAAGGTAAGTGTTAGCGAAAAGGAAACGCCGTAAATATGTATGGAATAGTAAACGACAAAAGAAATAAGCGATGTAGATGTGACGATTGGAATGATGACAACACGTGTCAATCATCCAACGGCGCGTACAATATTTTGAAATGATGTTGAAAATATTTTAGCAAAATTACGAAATAGAGAAAGTATTTAAAATGATTTTGAAAATATTTTACCCGTACAGAGAAAAAGTTAATAAAGACGCACGCCAAATTTAATTTTTCACAGCTGGTACAGCGATTGTAAAAACATCACTGCTGATTTTAATGTATCGCTGAGGGTAAAACAGGAGCTGATCATAAATAAGCATCAGCCGTATATATGTGACGTCTGAGTATATCCAGACTTCACATATTCAGCTGACGTCGCGCTTAACAAATCAGATCCTGGTTCCCTCTACGACTGATATCCTCCAACACAATATGCTTGCCTCAGCTGAAAGTCTATGTGTTCCCCCTGAACAAAAGACTTACAGCTGATTTAAGCAACGGCTGACAACCTAAAAAAATTTTTAGCGCACAGACAAATCAAGCCAATTCAAGGAGACCTAATATGTTTCTAAAATAAGAAAACTTAGCGTCTGGTAGAGGTTTGGTGAAGATGTCAGCAACTGGTCCTTCTTTAGCACGTGGTCCCGTATAAAGTGGTGTCTGATGTCTATATGCTTTGTCCTTGAATGCAGTACTGGATTTTGGGTGATCGCGATCACACTCATGTTGTTGCAGAGAATAGGCGCTTCAGAAGAATCGATGCCATAGTCCTTCAGCTGATGTTTTATCCAAAGAATTTGAGCACAGCAGCTGCCAGCTGCGAGGTACTCTGCTTCAGCTGTTGATGTTGCGATCGACGTCTGCTTCTTACTAAACCAGGAAATCAGTCGATCTCCTAAGAATTGACATGTTCCACTTGTGCTCCTGCGATCAATCCTACATCCTGCGTAGTATGCATCATAGTCCTTCAGCTGATGTTTTATCCAAAGAATTTGAGCACAGCAGCTGCCAGCTGCGAGGTACTCTGCTTCAGCTGTTGATGTTGCGATCGACGTCTGCTTCTTACTAAACCAGGAAATCAGTCGATCTCCTAAGAATTGACATGTTCCACTTGTGCTCCTGCGATCAATCCTACATCCTGCGTAGTATGCATCACTATAACCAATTAGTTGAAAGCCTGAGTCTTTGGGATACCAAAGACCCACGTTGGAAGTACCCTTTAAATATTTTAAAATTCTTTTCACAGCTATGTAATGTGATTGCTTTGGCTCTGCTAGGAATCTAGCACACATACAGACAGCAAACATGATGTCTAGTCTGCTAGAAGTATAGCAAAGAGCCTATAATACCGCGATAAAGTGATACCTCAATGGCAGTTCCAGCTTCATCTTTATCCATCTTGATTGAGGAGCTCATTGGGGTAGCAGCTGCTGAACAGTTGTCCATGCCAAACTTTTTCAGCAGTTCTTTCGTGTATTTAGCCTGGTTAATGAAGATTCCATTCTCTAGCTATCGTACTTGTAAGATCAGAAAGAACGTCAGTTCCCCCATCATGCTCATCTCAAATTTATCCTGCATCAACTTCGAAAACTTTTGGCACAATTTGGGGTTAGTTGACCCAAAAATAATATCATCAACATATATTTGAACTAATAAGACGTGATCAGCTTTAACAAATTTAAACAACGTCTTATCAACTGTGCCTATAGTGAAGTCATGCTCAATAAGGAATTTTGATAGTGTATCATACCAAGCTCTGGGTGCTTGCTTCAACCCATATAGAGCTTTATCCAGTCTATAGACATAATCTGGATGTGTATGATTTACGAAGCCAGGATGTTGTGCAACATACACTTCCTCTGTTAAGACGCCATTGAGAAATGCACTCTTAACATCCATCTAAAAGACTTTGAAGTCTTTGTAAGTAGCATAAGCTAAAAACATGCGAATGGCTTCTAATCTAGCTACTGGAGCGAAGGTCTCATCAAAATCTATACCTTCCATCTGCCTAAAGCCTTGCGCTACCAGCCTAGCTTTGTTTCTAATAACTATGCCATCTTCATTCAGTTTATTCATAAAGACCCATCGAGTTCCTATAACTGAATGATTAGAGGGTCTAGGTACAAGTTGCCAAACATTGTTACGCTTAAACTGATTAAGTTCTCCTTGCATTGCATCTATCCAGTTGGGGTCAGCTAAGGCTTCATCTATCATCTTAGGTTCTATATGTGAGATGAATGCAGAATCAAAATGATCATGAGATAGCTGGCCTCGTGTGCGAACAGGAGATAGAACGTTACCTATGACCTGCTCAGGTGGATGATTTTTATTCCACCGGAGATCAGATCCAATGGGATTTGCTCCTTGTTCCCCCTGTGTCGCTGGCTGGATAACAACTAGATTAGCTGACGCCAATTGATATTCTTCATTATTGGCTTGTGCGTCAGATTCCAGCTGTTGTGATTGTTGTTCCAGATGTGAGCTTGGATCAGCTCTTGAAACAGTTGGTCTGGATACCAATTGATGATCACTTGCGACTGGTTGTTCATATTTTGATCCAGGTGCCGATTGATAAACGCTTGCGTCTTGTGAATCAGACGTTGATTTATGAATAGTGGAACCTGCTTGCGCAACATCTGATCGAGCAACGTCTGGTTGGACAACATCTGATTGAGCGACGTCTGGTTGATCGTTGGTTGCTTCACCTCCAGCAGCTGGCACACTTGGGAAGATCTGTTCCTGTATAGAGTCATCGTTAGTTAAATCGATGACTACTGGATTACCTGTCAGATCTTGTTGATCAATGTTGTGCGGTGTGTCCAGCGTCTGTTGTGTCTCAGCTGAATATCTTTGTGGCACGTCGTCGTCTGATTCCTCAAGGCTTGTTGATTCCAGACGTGAACACAAATCACATAAGTTTGCAGCTGAGTTGGATTTGAAGCTTGTCTCGTCAAACACCACGTGTGAAGATTCTTCAACTATTAGACTTTTGTTGTTGAATACGCGATAAGCTTTGCTAACAGCTGAATAACCTAGGAAGATACCTGCATCAGATTTTGGTTCAAATGCTGTTAGGTGCTTTTTGCCATTATTATGAATAAAACATCTGCACCCAAACACCCTGAAATAAGATATATCAGGTTTCTTGTCATGCCAGATCTCATATGGGGTTTTATCATGCATCCTATTAATCATAGATCTGTTTTGAGTATAACACGTTGTGTTAACTGCTTCTGCCCAAAATTTTTGTGAGACACCAGAATAAGCAATCATAGATCTAGCAGCTTCTTTTAAAGTACGATTTCTCCTCTCAGCAAGCCCGTTCTGCTGAGGAGTTCTAGCTGCTGAAAGCTCATGCTTTATCCCTAAGTCTTCTAGATAAGAAGTCAATTTATGATTTAAAAATTCAGCACCACGATCACTTGTTATCCGGTTGACTGAACAAGATTTGTCATTTTGCAAACGTTTTAAAAGGCGTATCAGCTGGTCAGTGGTATCAGATTTTGCCTTTAAAAACAACACACATGTATATTTTGTAAAATCATCAATAACAACTAGGGTGTAATTCGTTCCCCCTAAGCTAGTTACGGGTATAGGACCAAAAAGATCCATATGTAAAAGCTCTAAGCTATGGGAAGAACGTTTACAGCCTTTCTTTTTTAAAGTTGATTTAATTTGCTTTCCCAGCTGACAAGCGGCACAAACCTTATCCTTAGAAAAATTGATTTTTGGCATACCAGAAACCATATCATGTTGACTCAACTTGGCAAGTGTTTTAAAGTTCAGATGATTCATTATTTGATGCCACAACCAGCTCTTGGAAGAGCCAGCTGGAAGGCACAATTGTTCAGATCCCAGCTGCTCTGACCAATAGGTATTCCCCGAACGTTTTCCTACCAATACAGTCAGACCATTTGGACTCTGAACTGTGCATGTGTGTGTTGAAACTTAACTGTGTAACCTTTGTCACACGGCTGACTAATGCTAATCAAATTATAACGTAAATTATCAACAACTAAGACGTCTGAGATAGAAATGTTATCGTGGATAAGCTTACCCTTACCCACAGTGTTACCGTATGCGTTATCACCAAATACTATCTTTGCGCCTTTGTGTGGAATAACATCTGAGAACAGCTTTTGGTTCCCTGTCATATGTCGTGCACAACCACTATCTAGGTACCACAAATTTGTTACATCTGTTGGTTCGTACCTGTTGTCCTGCAGTAATAAAAACAGCTTTTGGTACCCAATTTTATTTGGGTCCAGATCGGATTACCCATTTCGGGACCCATACTTGAATTACCTTGACAGTTTTTCCAGTACTAGAGTCCGTGAGGGTCTGTGCATAATTTTGAGATCTGTTGAGTTTTGATTTCATATTTTGATCATTTAGATCTCTATTAGGCTGATCCCTTTTCCAACCAGATTTTACCTTCGTTGAACTACGCCATGGCTGGTTAGGAACAAACGACTTTCGACCAGATTTTGCTTTATATTTGTCCAGTTTGTTCTTTAGCCAGCTTGGCTTGGAGTTCTCAGGTTTTTGAAAGCCGATACCAGCTTTTACTTTATGGTTCAACTTCTGAGAGGTCTGGTCAATATATGTCATCGACTCATATGGATCATGTATCACACTAGCTTTGACAAAGCTCATTTTGTTGAACTTGTCATACACCAGCTGTTATTTAGTACTTGTTTCTCCAGAGCTGTTTTCACTATCATTGAAACCCAAGCCAGTTCTATCACTCGCTGGCTTCTGAATTCCAAACAGATTATCTAGAGAAGCAGAAGACTTTGCCCAGGAGCTCATTGTCAAATTTGATTTTTCAATTTCAGCTTTGAGCTCACTAGACTCATTTCTCAACAATTCATTTTCCATCATCAGCTTACTCAACTCAATCTTCAAACTGTAAATGTCCTCAAGCATGTCAGTGCTTGATTCAATTGAACTATTTTTCAGATTTTCGTTTTCAGCTTTGATTTCCTCAAATGAGTGAGAAAGCTTCCTGTACTCTTTGACCATATCATTAAGTGCACTGACAAGGTCTTCTCGTGTAAATTCAATGTTAGAGAAGTCGAATACATCGTCATCAGATGTTTGATCAGCCATGAGACAGTGAACCTCCTCTTGTTCACTATCGCTGGATGAGGAACTGCTGGATGAAGAGTCTGAATCATTATCTGCCCAGCTTTTAGTGCTTTCCTCAGCCATCAGCACTTTGCGATCATTCTTGCGACTGGTCCTTTATCACCTCGTGTCCTCATCCGTCTGTCTTTGGATCTATCCTTGGATCTGTCGACAGTTCTCTCATCTGTCTTGTCATCTTGTTTGTATCGATCCTCTTTCTTGTCATCTCTCCTGTATCTATCATCAGTTCTCTTGTCATCCTTGGATCTGTCCTCCTTCTATGGCCTATTGCAATCAGCTGCAAAGTTCCCTGGACAACCACAGTTATAACAATTCAAATCAGTATTAACTTTGTCAGATTTATGAAAATTATTATAAGGAGTATAAGGGTTGTAGGATCTTCTCTCTTTCTTGTCATCTCTCCTGTATCTATCATCAGTTCTCTTGTCATCCTTGGATCTGTCCTCCTTCTATGGCCTATTGCAATCAGCTGCAAAGTTCCCTGGACAACCACAGTTATAACAATTCAAATCAGTATTAACTTTGTCAGATTTATGAAAATTATTATAAGGAGTATAAGGGTTGTAGGATCTTCTCAAATATTTCCCAAACTTCTTAACGAATAGGGACATGACATCATCGCTGAGTTGATCAGCTGTCTTGCTAGTTCTTGGAGAGCACTGTTCAGTAGTGTAGCTGCTAATGCTCTAGTCGGCTGGTATGTTGATGCAGCAGCTTCAGCTCTTGTCTCCAATTCGAACTCATAAGCTTTAAGGTTTGCTAACAAGTCGTGAAGCTCCAGCTTATTCAGATCTTTTGATTCACGCATCGCCATCGTCTTCACGTCCCACTTTCTGGGCAACGCTCTCATCACCTTCGATGCTAGCTCTCTGTTTCTATACTCTTTTCCAAGACTCGTCAACTCAATAACAACAGCACTGAATCTTTCATCAAACTCTGTCATGGTCTCCATCCTTCATCTTTATCGATTCATACTTCTGCTGAGCGACAGTCAGCTTGTTCTCCTTTGTTTCATCATTTCCTTCACATATTTGGGTCAGCTTCTCCCATATTTCCTTGGCAGTAGCGCAGGTCTTGATCTTGCTGAACATATTTTTGTCCAGCGTCTTGTAAAGAATATCCCTGGCCACATTGTCTAGATTCGCCTTCTTCTTGTCCTCATTAGTGTATTCATGTCTGCTCTTTTCCAGAAACTGAGGCTCGCCACCGGATATTGCAAATGCTAAGTTTGGCTTCATTATTTTCAATGGTCCTTTTGTAATAACAGACCACATATCGTCATCTTGGGCAGCCAAATGCGCTTGCATGCGAATCTTCCAATCGTCGTAATCCTCCTTGGAAAACATAGGAATCTTGTTGTGAGAATTCGATATTTCAATATATAATAAAGCACAAGCAACAATTGTTCAATACTGAGATGCGCAGGCTCTGATACCAATTGATAGGATCAATGTGGTTCGACAAACAACTGCAAGAGTTCAGAACGGGGGTTGAATGAACTCTTGGTATTTTCAATTTTCGAAACCTTTTAAAACAGTTTTACAAGCACCCGCTTAACTTAAATCCGAGTTACCAGATTTAAGATACTCAAAATAGATATCCCAGTTTATAAAAACCACTAAATAACACAAACAATATATCATACGAAAATAAGTATCAGACTCCAACCACTGGATACAACGACAAAGCGCAGGCCATCCCCTTGGCTAAGAATACTGATACATATAATCATGTTATACGCCACTGGGATACTCTAACCACCTCCTGGGGCACCACCAGCTGGGTTAAAACCACGACCAGCTGTAAAACCTGGGTTTCCTGAAAACAACACAAACAGGGAAAACAACCAAGCCCCAGAGGGACATGGGGTCAAACCCCAGTACGGAGAGAAACTATAAAACAACAGTAAACAGCAAGAATAAAATGCAGATGATATGCATGAGGAAGGAGACAACAGCTCAACGGAATCTGCAACAGAATATGTGGCCACGGTGAGTGTAGGACATGTGGGTGCTACCCACTCACCCCTACTCGCCCACCCTTACCAGATGCATCAACAACCCAACCTATGAACTGTGGTAACTAGCCACTCGGCGCATAGGGGAAATGAGAGTGCGGAATCACTGCTCGCCCTCGCATCCTGGTAAGTAAAAAGAACAATAACAACAAAGCAATGGCTGCAAAAGCTGAACGGAGAAGCAAATGCGTGTATGCAACATGCTGGAATAACAAGCATATAAACATATGCGAAACAATAATAGCATCAGCAAGTATACACCACATAACCAACAGTCATCTCACAAAACAGCAGCCAGCAATAGCCATCTCACAAATTATCCAAGCCATAACATCGCTGTATTACAAGCTCCGATCCGTACCTCAATTCTTCTCAACAATTACCACAAAGGGATCCCGAGAAATCTGATTAAAACCTGCTAAACAACGAAGCATAATTCTCAGGGATGCTATCAGAAGCTCACGGCTGGGAGCCACGCTCAACCAGCAAAAATTCAACCCATACAACTAAACTGGAAGCTTAAACAAAGGCTAATACTAAGATCTCATCAACAATTCGAAGTTCTACCTCGACGATGCAACGCACGGCCGAAGACAGCAACTTCGTGATCTCGCTCTAGCCAAACACAGCCTCCAAGAATGGTATCAATCGAAAGGGCTCTTCGAGAGGAGTCCAACGCTACCTCGAACGTCCAAAACGGTGGTCGAAAACAACGGGAATCACCGGATAAAATCAACGGTGAACAGTACTAGGGTTCGAGAAACAGAGGTTGACAATTGGGAGAATTTTACTAAGTACAGGATCTGATATCTCAAATCGAAGACCAAGTCTTCCTATAAATGCACACGTAAAAACTGGTTAAGAAGTCCACGGACAAAAACCAGCAGTCGCAACTACCAACAGCTGCTGAATCCCATAAATAATAAACCTCAACAACACAAAACGACGTCGCAAGGTGACACGTCACTCGCTACTTGCGACTTGTCCTCAAACCCAAAAGCTGGACAACCCAACGACTGGATGCTCTTACGAAAGCCAACGACTGGTTGTCAAATCTAAAAGCTGGATTGCCTACACCCAAAAACCGATACCAGTCGTTGCATCAAAACGCTGCGTTCCAACTTAATAAAACGGTGTCGCACATCTTAAGTCATCCAGACGCTAACTCTCGCGCACCAGCAGCTGGACAACCAGACGCAAGCTACAGGAACGTTGACCCGTGTTGACATCTACTCCGAGCTATACAACCAGTCGACACACACGCGAACAAATCCTCACAGCTGGTACCGGTCGCAACATCCAAACGACATCGCACCAACTTATCGAAACGCTGTCGTTTGCCCTCAACAAACAAAATAAAGCAGCAGCTGGATACAAACATGCTACCAGCTTTTACTTAACACAACGCATCCATATTTCACTAAAACGACGGCGTTTAAGAATTTCGCCCTAACAAAACACGCTACGACTGGATTTTACCACCGACCAGCTTTTACCTCAAAAACCCAAAATCACAAAACTTCCAGAATTGCTAAAACCGATTAATCCAAACAATTAATCTTACATCAAAATCAGGTCTCACATTTCTCCCCCACTAAAAAGGATTTCGTCCCCCGAAATTACAACAACAATCTGGAAAAACAACTCAACAACAGCAAGCCAAAACAGAACTTCGCTTAACACAAGCCAAGAGTTCAAAATAACTGAGCAAACAATCAACAAGAACTAGGGAAGAAATACAACCAAAGGCTACAAACTACTGGAAATTAGCGCAACAGCTACCCAAACAGATGCGGTCACTCGCGCTGCATCTTTTCTTCTAGTTCCCAAGTAGCTTCTTCCCTTCCATGTTTGCTCCACTGCACCATAACCAACGGAATGGTCTTATTTCTCAGCTGTTTCTCTTTTCTGCCAAGGATCTGCAAGGGGTATTCTGATAGCTCAACAACTAATATAGCTCAACCTCGTCAGTTCCAAGTACATGAGAAGGATCTGGCTCATACTTCCTCAACATGGAAACATGAAAGACATCATGTAGGGAAGACAACTCTGGCGGCAACAACAACCTATACGCTAAAGGGCCAATCCTCTCAATAATCTCATACGGTCCGACGTAACGAGGGGCTAACTTTCCCTTGCGCCCAAAGCGCATAACACTGCGAAACGGAGAAACTTTGAGAAATACACGATCACCAATCTGAAACTCAAGAGGTCGACGCCTCTTATTCGCATAACTAGCTTGGCGATCCTGGGAAGCTTTCATCCGCTGTCTAATAAGATCCACATGATCTTTCATTTGCTGCACAAAGTCAGGGGCAGATAGCTTCTTCTCCCCCACTTCTTCCCAACACACTGGCGATCTGCACTTCCTGCCATACAAAGCCTCAAAAGGCGCCATACCAATTGTCACTTGGTAGCTATTATTATACGAAAACTCAACCAAAGACAACGCGTCTTGCCAGCTACCTCCGAAATCCAACACAACACCTCGCAACATATCCTCCAACGTCTGGATAGTGCGCTCAGATTGGCCATCTGACTGGGGGTGATACGCGGTGCTCATCGCCAATCTGGTACCCAAAGCTGTTTGCAAACTCTTCCAAAACCTGAAAGTAAACCTCGGATCTCGGTCAGAAACGATCGAAACAGGCACACCGTGCAATCTAACAACAAAATCAACGTACAGCTTCGCCATCTTCTTCAACGAGAAGGTCATTCCATAGGGAATAAAATGTGCAGACTTTGACAGTCGGTCTATAACCACCCAAATAGCATCGCATCCTCTGCTGGAACGAGGCAGATGCGTCACGAAATCCATAGCAATGTGCTCCCAATTCCATTGGGGCACTTCTAAACTCTGCAACAGACCACCAGGTCTCATCCTTTCGGCCTTAACCATCTGACAATTCATAATTCTCAAGTTTGCCAGCCCTGACCTTCAACTTCAACTCGTGGATAGACGGATCAGTCCTCTGAGCTACTCGAATGGTAGAAACAATCTGTGGCTCCACTTGGAAAGAAGAAACCACAACACAATCCTCAGCCGGGTAAAATTTCCAACCCGTAGTGTTAAGATGCTCCTGATCCTTAGAGATGTACAATGACGCAAGCATCTCACTAGCCTTCCTGCTCAAAGCATCGGCCACTACGTTCGACTTCCTAGGCTGGTACTTAATCTCGCAGTCAAAGTCCTTTAGCAGCTCCATCCACCTACGCTGTCTCATGTTCAAATATGGCTGCAAAAACAAATACTAAAAACTTTTGTGGTCGGAGTACACCACAAACTGCTCGCCATACAGGTAGTGACTCCAGATCTTCAACGCAAAGACCACCGCCGCTAACTCCAAATCATGGACTGGGTAACGAGTCTCGTGCGGTTTCAACTGCCGCGAGGCATACGCAATGACTCGACCATTCTGCATCAACACACAACCCAATCCATTGAGCGAAGCGTCAGAAAAAACAACGAAACCACCTGAACCGGACGGCAGAGCCAACACAGGCGCAGTAGTCAACTTTTCCTTGAGCAGTTGAAAAGCATTCTCGCACTGCTCAGTCCAAACAAACCTCTTGTCCTTCTGAATCAATTGAGTCATCGGCTTTGCTATACTAGAGAATCCCTCAATGAAGCGACGATAATAGCCAGCCAGACCCAAGAAACTACGAATCTCGGAAACATTCCTGGGACGCTCCCAGTTCAGAACAGCATCAACCTTACTGGGATCCACCGAAATCCCCTCGGCTGAAATCACATGTCCCAAGAATATGACGCGATCCAACCAGAATTCACACTTGGAAAACTTTGCATACAACTGCTGGTCTCTCAGCGTCTGAAGGACAATACGCAAATGCTCCTTGTGATCCAAAGGAGTCTTCGAATATACTAAGATGTCGTCGATGAACACGATCACAAACTGATCAATAAACTCGCGGAAAACTCGGTTCATCAAATCCATAAAGACTGCAAGGGCATTAGTCAGTCCAAACGGCATCACCAAAAACTCAAAATTTCCGTACCTCGTACGAAACGCAGTCTTCGTGACATCTTGTTCCCTCACTCTCAGCTGATGGTACCCTGAACAAAGATCAATCTTTGAATACACTGCAGAACCTTGAAACTGATCAAACAGATCATCGATTCTCGGAAACGGGTACTTGTTCTTCACAGTTGCTTTGTTCAACTGGCGGAAATCAATGCACATCCGCATTGAGCCATCCTTCTTCTTCACAAACAAGATGGGTGCTCCCCATGGCGACATACTAGGTCGGATAAAATCTTTTTCCAGCAAATCGTCCAACTGCACCTTGAGTTCTCTCAACTCCGCAGGCGCCAGACGATAAGGAGCACGAGAAATTGGAGCTATGCCAGGCACCAGCTCTATGCTGAAGTCAATCTCCCGCCTCGGAGGGAAACCAGGAATCTCCTCCGGGAACACATCCGGGAAATGTCGTACCACGGGAACGTCACTAAGCTGAACGCGGGAAGAATAGGACGAATCCAAAGTGTAGATCATAAAGCAAGCATTCCCCAAGGACAACAAGTTGAACATCTCCATCGCTGAGACTAAGAGAATCTTTGATCTAGAATCCTGGCCGTAGAAGTCCCACTTCTCGCCATACAAAGGCCTAAAGCGCACAATCCCATGGAAGCAGTCCACGGAGGCCCTATAGTTGGACAGCACATCCATCCCAACTATGCAATCGAAATCCCAAAGCATCAAACGATCAAGTTCGCTAACAGGACATGCTCACCAAACCGCAACATGCAATCCAACAAAACCTCCTGGGAGAACAGGCTCACACCACCAGGGGTAGAAACAGAAACGGCATCGCGCAAAGAAATGGTACACAGACCATGCCCAACAACAAACGAGTCAGAAATAAATGAATGTGATGCACCGGTGTCAAACAACACACGTAGGAAAATCAAAAACAAGGAAAGTACCTGCGATCACCCGACTCGGTGTCTCCTCGACCTGCTCCCTAGTGATGGCATTAACCTGAGCATGCTGGGGTCCAGAGAAGAAAGGCTGAGACGACTGTCCGAACCATGATGGACCAGGCTGTTGAAATGGCTAAACTACGTCTCACCTACTCGGGGCTGCGGAAACTGAGGGGAACGACCCCTAGACTTGTTAGAGTAGATGCCCAACTAGCCAACTTGTGGCGTGTGGGTTCATAGACTCTTGTATGAAACGATCTTTATATATGATATTCGCATTTATTTATGGCATTATTTACTTTCATTGTGTTGTATGATGATTAACAATTGCGTTGAGTAAAGACCTAGAATGCACTATAGTGTATGTTAGATGTGATAGTGGGTATGACGGCTATCATGAAACACATCTAATAGTCACTGTGTATTCTGAATTAGTTCCTAGTCGATTGGGCCGTCAAAATGAGGATAAGGTCGTCCGAGCTCGAGACTAGTATCTGTGATGCGAAGTACCATGTTTCATTGGTAGGGAACATTGTGATGTTCTGAGCATGCAAATAGATAGTGACCTGGTGATCTATCGAACTACCCTCTTTCGGACTTTCCAAGTGGTTATCATTTGTCGAGTGGATAAGTCCGAGGTCTTGGTTGTACTGATTAGTCCTCACGACTCGAAACGTCATTGAGACTCTACATGATAGGCATCTCACTTTGACCCGTTTGCCGACTCACTTGGGGTCATTAGGCGGCGGGATTGGGTGAGATCTCGATGCATGTAGGAGTCGATGCATCGTTGTCGAGGATTCACCGCTCGCATACATGCGTGGATATCCTATGCTATCTGAGGGGATAATAGTGTATAAATCTCTGACCAGAGTACTAGAAGTGTTTTAGGTAAATGTGTTTACCTAGTTACACTCGCGATGTCACTATTCGATCTTTCCGCACGGAAACTAAGCTCAATGTGTTGAGCACTTGAGAAGGATTTTGGAAGTACGACTTTCTAAAAGTCAACAGGGGTCAAATCGTGATTTCCCGCTGTTGAGGGGCAAAACGGTCATTTTTCACTGGGTTCTGAGAAATGGTTTTTCAGATCATAGTATTCAGTTTTGGAAACTGAGTCGATCGGTCCGATCTGATCGGCGATCGGAGTTACGATGAAGTCACAGTGATAGGGATGAACCGAATGTTCATACGTTGGACCCGGGCCCGTTGGGCCGGTCCAAGTGCATCACTAATCTACTTAAGGTAGACTAGGGCTTCATAACACAACACTTGATTACACAAAACCCTAACCCTAGCTCCTAAGCTTCGGCCGCCTCACCTCTCCTCCAACCTCACGCCGCCGGCCGCTGCCGCCCCTCGCCGGAATTTGTTCCGGCCAACTTTTCGAAGAGAATCCATCCGTGCTGATCTCATCAGGCCTTCTAGTGCAGGCTGACGAAGGAGTCTCCCTTCCGGTCGTGGACCTGATTGACGTA
Organism: Dorcoceras hygrometricum; assembly: GCA_001598015.1. NCBI lineage: Eukaryota > Viridiplantae > Streptophyta > Magnoliopsida > Lamiales > Gesneriaceae > Dorcoceras > Dorcoceras hygrometricum. The sequence goes on along the minus strand of KQ996491.1, from coordinate 179,954 downwards.
ATCTACCGCCGCCTACCGTGAAGTGCCGGTTTCCTCGTGAAACTGGTCGGAGCCAGGCGCCTAGACGCCAGCAAGGTAACTGACTAAAAACCCTATGAATGGTTCATATTGTGTTATTATAGAATTGTATTGAACGTTTCCCGGCCTAATTTTGTTCTTCCGCTGCCTCTCCGGGAGACGAGATCCGGATCCGTCACGGTTCCCCAACAGTGGTATCAGAGCTATGGCTCGGATCCTTCAATACAATTGATGCCTGAATTGTATCAAATCTCAATTTTTCAGATCAAAAACAACAAAATTTTTGTGGAACCGGCCGCGGCGCCTCCGCGCATGGCGGCGCCCCACCGCGCGCGTAAGCGCTCGCGATCACGTGCGCGCCGGCTGCGCATGGCGGCCGATCTCTTGCTGCTGGTCCGCGCACTGGTTGCGCAACATGGCGGTCGAGAGATTGGCTATTGATTTGCGCACGCTTGCGCGATGGGTGGCCGGCTGGTTGCTGCTGTATGCGGCACTGACGGGCGCAAGTTGCGACGGAGATGCGCAACATGCTTGCGCTGTGTGCCGTGCAAGTCGCGGCGGCGTGCGGCCATGCGCCGCGCGCCATGTTGGCGGGGCCTCCGCCGTGCGGCGATGCTCTGGCGATGTCGTGACGGTTGGTTTGTTTTCTAGGGTTTAGTTCGGGCCTGTCCCGGGCAGCCCGTTAAGTTTTCGGGCCGATATTCGATATCGGGCCCTTTTTGGTCGATTTTGAAATTTTGAGACTTTTGGGCCTAAAATTGTTTCAAGCCCAAATTGATGCAATTAAATTGCAAAATACGATTTTAATTTTGAAATATGATTTTATAAATTAAATATGATTTTGTTGATTAAAATTTGATTTTATCGATAAAATACGATTTTATTTATAAAATGCGATTTCGTAATTAAAATATGATTTTGTGGATAAATAATTTGATTATTTAATTTATGCATGTTAATTAGATTATATGCATGATTGGGATGATCGAGAGCCGTGCCCAATTTGTTAGGTGTATGCGATAGGTTTTTGTGATTCGGTTTGTAAATATTTTGATTATCATTTAAAAGTGGGCCTGTTTGTGGCCCGTTCCCACCCCTTGATAAATGTATCTTATATGTCATGGTAAATTTAAATGTAAAATTACTAGATTTA